>DWGR01000379.1:0-23703 GCA_018247715.1 Heliconius burneyi | reverse complement strand
CCCTCGTAAAGTCCTAACAACTCATACGGCCTCCATGCGGACCCTCGTAAAGTCCTAACAACTCATACGGCCTCCATGTGGACCCTCGTAAAGTCCTAACAACTCATACGGCCTCCATGCGGACTCTCGTAAAGTTTAGGACTTTAACTTACAATTGGTTTAATTCAATGCTCGTGTCATTTTGGAATACTAAATTAATCTTATTTAGTTAGGGAAATGAATATTTAACAATACTATTCAGTGTTAACTATTCGAGGCGCAGTGGGGCAGGAAATTGGAGAACGGTGTGTGAACATTAGGTTCCTTCTGCCTACTGTTTTATGTGCGGGATACAGCAGGGTAGGCAGAGGAAACCTAGTGCTAAGATACTCCGTTCCCCACTTTTTGCCGTATTCTGGAGGTATTGCGTATTGAGTGGCAGAATTCAACGCCGCGCTTTGCCTCGATACCAAAGCGAAGAAATGAATATATATATATATATATATATATATATATATATATATATAAAAATTAAATTAAATATTTCATCTCCTCGAGTGGGAATCGAACCCAAAACCAGTCGGTTTTACAGTCACACTTTGTGCCCCTGCGTCACGACTGGCAGAAAAAGATAGCTTATCATAAATAGTGATGATAATTAAAAAATATAGCAATCGCAGAGGGAACCCTGTTCACCACTTGGCGCACAATTTTTAAGAGTTCACTTGCTTAGTGGCGGATTTATCGTCACGCTTTGTCAATTGTCAACGTTGCTAATGTACGAAATTTATGCATTTCCCTGAGTGGGAATCGCACTCACATCCGTCACGTTTACAATCTGATGGTGCGCCGCACCACCACGATGGCCTCACGATGATCACGATATGATACGTTAATAAAACTAAATGCTTTTTATCTTTATATCCTGGGCCACTTTTGGGCTTATGTTTTATTTGGGTTTGATGAGATAGTTAGAGTACATTTTATGATTATAATTTACATATTATGGTTAAAATAGTGTTTATTTTTATTTTATTATTATAAGGATTCACTTTAAGATATATTTCTGTTTAGTATTAAGACGTATTAACGAGTGACTGTAAACGTGACGATTGTAAGTTCCATTAGCACTTACACTTGCGTTCTAATTTTTTGCTTTTGTTCAAACTCTATTAGAAGAAGCAAATTGTAGTTAAAATTAATTATAAATAAGAAATATTTACATAAAAATTATCAATAGTTCGAAAATGTTTGGAATTAAAGTTAATTATTTAAAATGGTTACTCCGAGATGAGCTTATACCATCGCGAACTTTTTTAAACGTTATTTAAAGGGTTGTAAAATATTGTTTTTATTCTCATAATGTTGAGTCGGCGCACGCAAGTGGCGCCAACGTTTTTTTAAAACAACAAACAAACTTTGCAAACCATTGCGTAGCAACGAAGTTTGTTTTTAAGATGGCGGATACATTGCATGTCAAATTAATTAATATTTTAATATATAGTTTATATGGATAATATTACAAATAAGAGAAAAAAAGTAACCTATGTTCATCCCGAGACCCTCAAGTATCTCCTTATGAGTATTTTATTACAATTGGATTACGGGTTTGACCCTGATTGCGTAAAAGACAGACAGACAGACAAACAGACAGACAGACAGACAGAGTTACATTCGAATTTAAAATATAGGTATGGATTTAATGTATTTGTAATTGTTATTATACTAATATATAATTGACGCGGATTGTCTGATTGGAAATATAGTTGTAGGTCCGACTCTATTTAATTTCATGTAATTATTTAATATTTTTATTTTCCCGCTCTGGTATTAATAAAAAATGCGGCGTTAAGTGCCGCACTCAATACGTAGTGTCTCGAAAGACCTATATAGACTTCAATATTTTTTTGTGTTGGTCGTAATTTTTTTACAAATAATGAGTACTGATACGAGGACAATAAAAAACTAATTTAATGACAAATCGATCTTCTACATATTTTCAGTTTCTTATAACTTTATATTCCATTACTTTGTTTGCTTAGTAATCCATGTTCAAGAAATTCTTCGTTTTAATCAAGTCCTAATAATAACACGTTTTCGAAAATACCATAATAGAACCATCATATTAGAGTATACAGCAGTCACCCTATAAAACCAGGATGGGATCATCAAAATAGGCTGTCCCTTTTTCACCATAAAATGCCCTACAGATATGTTTCCTATTATGTGGGAATTCAATAGAATTTTTATGCGTACCCGCGCATGAGAAGTTTTTTGTGGCGGCCTCCTTTGAAAATTTAACTTTTTGTTACCTATATCTAATAAAAATATTTGTAATTTGTCACTTTTTCATTTGATTTTCTTTACAAATTCACCCTTTACGTTGAAAAAAGTAATTTTACTGTCAAATTCAGATACTTCAATTATACGCTTAATTCACTTTAAGCGTTCAGTGAATTATTTAACGCTAATTCATATCTCTGAGTGAACTCTACTTGTAAAGGTACTATTTACATTTTGTAACGTGATAAGTATTTGTTTTACAAAAAATAAAATAAATTGTTTATAAAAACAATATTCAAGTAATAATTGATTAAAAATGCTACTTTAAATAATTTTTTCGAATGGACGTTCGAATGGATTGCTGTTGACCTGGATTGGTCTTGACAACGTCACCGGGTAAGGAGGTGCGACAGTGGCTCTCCCCTGAAGAAAAAGTACGAGCTATGATGGGCGCTCGTGATGGGAAGCCTTGAATCAATTTTTTTAAGTTTGCCGATGTATCCTGCTGTTCAAATAACCCATTTCCCATTTTCTGAAATATTTCAGTGGGGAGGAATCTCATCTGACGATGGTTGATACCCATTGTCAGACGCTGCTGCACTATACCACGATGGCCTCAAAATTCATACTGTGTGTACATTTCGCGAGGCGTAAGCTAAATTTGGCATTTGTGTAAATGATATTTTTATAAAGTAGAGCCAGAATAACACTTTTGAAAAATAAATTCTTATTAAAAATCAATCTTGTTTTACATAAAACAACATTATTTAACGCCGCACATTGCATCATCATAAACTTTACTCTCGTTTGATGTGTCGTTAAAGTATAATAAATATATAGTCAAACAAGACTGCGCCAAGGTGGCAGCGCCGAATTCCACCGTCTAAAAGGCAATCTGTATAAATTAATTAAAAATAGAATTAAGAAGGTGTATCACTAAGCATATTTGTTTTCAACTTTCAGCGTTGAAATGGAAATAGCAAGTATCCTGACAGAAAATCGAACCTGTAACAATCGCGTTAACAATCAAACGATGTGAAGAAATGATAAAGATATAAAGATAACAATTTATATATGGTATCGATATCAATGTGAATTAGGAGGTAGATGCGACACATTGTACTTTTGCGGTAACACAAGAATGCCTTACCGAAGAAATCGTGTGATTCCTTTGAATTGATTGTGGAGGAATAAGAGGCGTGATTGTGGTTCTATCAGATATTTTCCCTTTAAGTCACGTACATAGAAAAGGCGATACTATTATATTGGAATTGGCATCATTTGAACAAAAAAAAACTTCATTATTCTTTACCAAATGGTAGGTTAGTGCTAGGGGGTCAAGATTGCCTCACTTTCTGCCAATTTTTCTAAAGCAAATCAAATCAACTTCACGCTGTATCCCGCACACAACAGGGTAGGCAGAGGGAACCTAGTGCTAAGACGCTCTGTTCCCCAATTTTTGCCGAATTCTGGAGGCATTGCGTGTTGAGTGGCAGAAGTCAACCCCGCGCTTTGCCTCGACAATAGAGCAAAGAAATATAAATATAAAAAATATTTCATTTTCTCGAGTGGGGATCGAGCCCACAACCGTTACGGTGCAGTCATACCATTGTGCCGCTGCGCCACGACGACCTCAATAATAAAATTATAATTTATTATATAATTATAATAAATTATAATTTATTTCAAAATAATACTAGGGATATATATTTAAACGTTTACAAAATAAACAACACTGTGTCAATGTTATCATGAATTATTTCCTTCGTTGTTTGTTATATTAAAATTTACTGAAAGTCGTTTGTATTTCATTATATTAATATATACTAGTATTATATCCTAGCTTTACTTAAATATAATTATACTTATGTTTAATAATAACATCCGCTTCACGCTGTATCCCGCACACAGCAGGGTAGGCAGAGGGAACCTAGTGTTAACACACTCCGTTCCCCACTTATATTTTATATTCATTTTGTACGACTGTAATATAACATATATGTATTATATATAAGCCTTTTTTACTTCACGCTGTATCCCTCTTATAGCAAGATAAGGAAGGAGCAGGAGGGGCTTAGACAATCAATTCCCCACGTACCAAGGTATATTCAATACATGGCATGTTGAGGACGGAACTGAAAGATTTGACAACGTACGACTGTAAATAAGATTTTGGGCTCGATGTCCACTCGGGGGACTAAATAATTTTTATTTCTTTGCCCTAATAGCGAATTCCTGCCCCTCAACACGTAATAATAATGCGGTATAATGTGGGGAACGGAAGTATCTTTATGGCAACACAGTGCCAAACTAGGTTCCCATGTTTCTTCTTCATATCCTGCTATGGGCGGCAAACATAAAAAAGTTACTTTAGGCACTTAATATGTCATGTTAAACACCCTCGCTGAGCAACAGATGAAATTCAGAAGCTCCTTTCCTTTCATTATAATAAAAAGAATCATTTTCTTTTATTGAACCTTTACCACTTCTATATACGAGTAATACTCTTAGATCAAGTACGTGACTTTTTTGTTTGCTTCATCACGTTTGTAATGAAGAATCTTATTTCCCGATATTAAAGTCTAACTTTGTGTACTAACTGTATGTCATATGTATACGGTTATTGGTTCTCTACAAAATGTAATGTTCAACTTTTCGCTACTTCAGTTCATTTTGTATGTGTATTATTTTTTTGAATAATTATTAGTTTGTGAGAAACATCTAATGTAACTTTATATGCCTTTTTATAGTGTCAAAGCACTCTTTTGGTCGTTCGGGATTTTATGTGTTTAGTGGCAGAACCTAACGCCGCTTTTATCGCCTACAGCTGGGTAATAAAAATATTTGTCCACTCTGCTGAGATAAAAAAACTGTCAATAGTCCCTCACCACCTTAAATATCTATTACCTGTGTGGTCTAATCTGTGAAATCAGTAAAAAATCAAAGAATATTGTACTGTCTTCTTTTTTAAAATTATATAATAAGAAATGTGTTATAAAGACTCTATATTAATTTAGGGAACATTAAAATTTAATTGTAGCCGACTTAGAACCCGCGCCTCTTGGAATCATCCAACATTTGTGCAATAACACTTAATTTTAAAAATGAGACCTATCTTCTAAAAACGATAAAAAAGATAAAATAGTTTTGGTAAAATATATGTAGTCATTAATTTAAAGTACAGTTTTAGTAAGTAGCCTTTTAAAAGATAATTTTGTTCAAAAGACACCTGATGAAGAGAGAGATACGAGGTGGACGTGTGCACTCTACTTGGATAATAGTTGTAAGCTAGCAAACCAGCGGTTTTTGGCACAAACTTACTGAAATCCATTTTTTTCAATGAACGTAATGATTACGACTTAAATACAAGAGATCGAGTTTAAAAAATCGATTTACTAAATAGGTAAATTCTAGCATTTCATTGTAAGAAAGTTGCATCTAGAATTTATTTCGAATAACACTAACTAACAAAAAAATATTTTTTAAATTAATAAATCTTTTAGCCCGGTGGCTAAATTAAATTTGATTCACACAACCAATCTATCACTCGTGTGAACTATACTAGTCTAATAAGCTTAAGCTATTATCAAATTTATATATTTACATTTTTCATACATTTTGATTTCAGCCGTGGCACAGGGGAGTTTTAGTAAGCGACTGTAAGCGGGACAGATTTTGGGTTCGATTCCCACTCAAGGAACTGAAATATTTAATATTTTAATTTCTTCGCTCTGATACCGAGGCAGAGCGCCGAGTTCCGCCACTCAACATGCACTCAAATTCTCCGGAAAAATGGAAACAGAAGTGCCCTAATGTGAACGTGGTGTTTTAACGCTAGGTTTCTAGTTTCTATCCTATCCTATACGTAGGTTACAACGGGAAACTATTATTACTATTATATATATGTAAGTTATATACATAAAAAATATACATGCAAGAATTTCAAACTTAAATAAGTAAATCGCTACATTATAAGAACAAAAATACAAAAGGTTTCATGGCCATAACTGAAGTCGAACGCCTGGAACTAATTGGCGGGTAGAATCGACAGCCGGTAATGGCGATAAACGTCCAGCATAACATATCCTTCCTGGTAACTGATGAACGTTGTCAATAAGTTTGGAAACAATGTTTGGATGTTATATATTATGATATGAAAAGGTAGCATTATATTTGTTTGAATACTAATTCTATACTTATTTTATAAAAGAAGAAGGAAGAGTCTATTTGGTTAAGCTCGCTGATCTCAGACAGTGCTGCTATTTCATTTCCTCGAGTGAGAATAGACCCCACAACCACAACATGTTTAAAATATGATTTACAATTTACTGATTGTAGTAAAATTATATAAAACGCAATTGCTATGTCGATCCGGGCCCCGTCTCCGTATTGCTTAATATACACATGTTTTTTTAATAGGTTTCGATAACCATTTTCAAACCATCCGAAATTGTGTATCGAAGAACAAAATTTTTCTTTGAACTTTTCATATATTGTTGTTAAGCGTGTATACGTAATTATAATGTTCAGAAGGGCTTGTTAAGCAGAATGCGTCGTTGAGTTTACATATTTGTTCTAACTCGTGAATCTCAAATATTTATTTTATAGACAACATAATTAATACGCTCAATATAATTTTAATTATAATTTATTTATTAATTATTAATTTATATATGAAATTAATTAGCAAGCCACGCAGCATTTGTGAACCCAATTTTAAAAAACCCCCCCCCCCCCCCCCCCCTTTCACCGAATTTTGAAGGTATTCCGTGTTGATCGGCGGAACTCAACGCCGTGCTTTGAGCAATTTTTCACAATTTTGAATCGTTGTCGGCATGCCTACACTCGACTTTTTGTCGGTTAATATCCCGTCCTGAGGCCTTCAGAAAAGAGGATACACAGTTTTTCCCCTTCCCCTTTTACGTGCATTTATTGTGTTTTTCCGTGAGAATGGATGTCTTTGTAGGTTTTGTGTATGTGAGCTATAAGATGAGTCATAAGTGTCCACTGCATGTGATGTTTGTAGTGTGCCTGGTGCGTCTGATGTGGATTGTGGTGTGATGGGTGTATTATTCATAAACACAGTGGTTCCCATTACCTTACTCAGAATGGTTTTTGTATGAAAGGTTGCTTGTTTTTGGAGAATTGTTATGTCTATTGTAGTGCTAAGTCCGCCTATATATCTGTGTAAGCTTTTACTAACTATACCGGTCGCTCCTATTGTAATTGGGATCACTGTGGTTTGTGTGTTCTAAAGGCGTAGAATTCCTGTTTTTAGAAGATGATATTTACTTAATTTTTCTATTTCTTTCTTTTCGGAATGAAAATATTAATAAATAATAATTCATTTTCCCGAACGGGAATCGAATCTACGATCGTCACTTACAGTAACATGCTTATGCCATTACGCCCCAAAGTCATCACTCAAGATGAGATATACACCTCAAAGAATTATATAGCTTAAAATATTTTTTAAAAAACATATCTTTATTTTTTTGTTACATAAAAGAGACAAGCACAACTGCTGTCGTAGGCATTTTTTTTTTACTTTTAAAGAGCAACAATTTCTTGCTACGACTGGGAATCGTATCTACAACTGTCGCCTTTGTGGTTCATAAATAAAAATAATATATCAATATAAATTAGTTCAGTTCAACAAAATTGCTACAATTTTTCTTGTTATTTATAACATGAGAGTAATTTAGATTTAAAAAAAATATATTGCTTAGCTCAAGCGGGCGAAGCCGCCAGCGTGTCGCTAGTAAGTAGTATATTCTCGTAAATCGATTTAAGCCATTATGTTAATGAAGCTTGCATTCCACTACATAATGTTCCGTCTACATCCAGGTCATCGCGGATGACTGCGTTCGACCATCGACCATTATGTCAAGTGTCTTACGTAAGCTCTATCGATAATTACCCTTTAACATTACACGTATCCATAACTATATTATAAATTCGAACCACTGATTCGATTGTTATATAGAGATAGATATTTGCGGGTCTTGGAATGGATATAGGATGCTTATTTTTACTCATATTTTTGATATTCTAGATATATGCCTACCATGTAATTTATTCGGCCATGTTATTTCAAGCGGCAATGAAATATTTTTAAGAGTCTAAGTTTCAAGTTTTATAAAAATCTGTGGTGATTTAAAGATTTTTCGTTGTAAACTTTCAGCCCCTTATTTGCACTCTGAGTGAATTCTAAAAAACCATGAAATACGATTTCAATGAAATATTTTAAGAGTGTGTATTTCAAATTTTATAAAAATCGGTGCCGATTTATTTATTTTTTCCATACAAACTTTCAACCCTTATTTCATCCTTTTAGGGTAAACTTTTTTTAAAATTCCTTCTTCGTGGATCAAGTCAAGATTACAAAAACAAATATCTGTCCAAAATACACGTTTCTATCATCAGCGGTTACGATTGTGCGTGCGTCTTACCTCAGCCAGCGAGAACATGTGCACAAACACATGCAGCACTTACACTACTAGCGATGATCTTTTTATAATTTTTCTAACTAACTTGTATTAAGTGAACATTCTGAATCTGTAATATAGTTTGTTGTCATAGTATGTATAAACATATAAATGATGTTTGGTTTATTTTGGGGACACGTATATTGTAAATGTTAATATTTTCTTATGTCCATTTATGTTACTTGTTGTCTCTCACGTCACATCATATAATGGAAGGCTTTCTAAAAATTACATCGTTATTAATGTCCGTGCGTCCATCAACGAAAGCTTATTTAGTGAATGGATATTTCATTAATTTTAATATAGTCGATGACATCGAGGTGTTAGAACAAGCTTGACAGGACACTATATTTTTTTACTTAACCAATGTTTCTTACTCAAAAATACTATTTCCATTTTTTCATTCCAATAACATGTGACGTGGCGCAGGGACACAAAGTGTGACTGTAAGCGCTAATGGTTCTAGGTTCGATCCCCACTCGAGAAAATGAAATTTGTACTATAATTTATATTTAAATTCCCACGTTTTAGTATCGAAGCAAAGCGCGGCGTTGATTACTGCCAATCAACAAGCAATGCCTCCTGAATTCAGCAGAAAGACGGGAAAGGAGTGTCTTAACATTAAGTTTCCTTTGTCTACCCTGCTGTATGCGTGATACAGCATGAAGCTGATTTAGTAAGACAAAGGGCAACGTTGAGTTTCTGACACTGCCGCGCAGTGTCTGCAAATGTGTGAGTAACGAAAGATAATATATGCAATCCAAAAAGTTCTTACCATATAACATTATATATACTACACTCGTATCAGAATAACATAAAGCACCTAAGATACTGGAAATGATTTATAATGAAACACATGAAAGTCTCTTTATGTTCATAGTTTCTTCTATTATTGTAACTATTAATTTGCACAGAAGTCACATGTGTAATTTCTTTTATTATTTAAAAAATAATAATTGAACCTGGAGTGTATTTCCATTTTTTTGCTTGCAGTATTTACAGAACAGTAGTTTAAAACTAAAAGTAATTGTTAAAATTTCTACAATGAAAGCTAAAAAACACATATTTTTAAATTTGGTTAAAGTGCACTAGACACGTGATTTGAAATCAACCCAACCTCTCCTCTATAAAGTTTCGACAACTTTTTATCGGTTTGAAGAACTAGAATACTTATGAATATTAAAAATATTGAAGTACCTGGATTTAAACAGCTTCCTTAATTGTGCTAATAATCATAGCACATTGCGTCACGGAATCAGTATTATTCACTTTATCCATATTTCACACTCTCCAAGTTTTTGAAACGAATTTTCACACTAATATTATAAGGCTGAGCAGTTGGTTTGGTTAAACACGCTAATCTCAGAAACATTTTTTTTAAATTAAACATATTTATTAGTTTACATGACAATAATCGTTTTTTTAAGTAATTCACGACTCAGAACAGAAGACACACATTCCCAAACAGGCAGGAGAAATGGCGCGTGTGACTGTAAACGCAACAGATTTTGAGTTCGATTCCCCTCGAAGAAATGAAATATTTAATATTTTCATTTTCCCGCTCTAGCAACTTGCATTCCGCTACTCAACATACAATGCTTTCAAAATTAGGTAGGAAATTTTTTCATACACCTTTTCCCTCTGCCTACTGTAACTGATATCCCAAACATCTTTAAAAATATTATTTAATAAATATTGCTGTGATTCGTGATATGTCTAGTGGTTAGATCCGTTTATATCTGTTATCGTGAATAACCCAAAATCTTTTAGAGATTCAGAGGTAGCAGTGTATATTATACCATCAGAAGGTATAATTCTAATAAAATATTTCTTATCAGAAGTTTATCTAAATAACTGCAACTTAACTATATAACTTTGTCATAATTCGAAGCTCTTCTGAAGGAGAGCGTACCGCGAGCGTACTGCGAGACGGCATCAGCCACGACAGAGTTAATATCGCTATACAGTTCGCATAAGCCCATCACGTCAGCCTCCGCGACGTCAAGCAACGTTCAATATTATAATATTGGTCAAAGATCACTTTGATCCACAATATGTGTCGCTCTTACACATATATTGCCTTTATTAGATATCTGATCCTAAAAGATGCCTTACACCACTATATACTCATAGGACGAGATGACGATTGCGACCCTGGGGACGTCAATATATGAACTACTCAAGATGAATATGATTTTAAAAACATATAGCTTGTGTTATTTATGTTTATTTCTATGCATTTTTTATTATTATTATTTATATTTAACATCTTATATCCAAGTATACGAGTATATTGGTTACGCGGGATACAGCGAGAAGCTATGAAAAATATACGTGTGAGCTTTTCCAGCATCTCTACCACAGAGCACCAAGTCTTGTCAGCTTGTTATCTGTTCGGAGCAGATCGCGTCACGAGTCACGCTGCATGCTATAATTAATTCCTTCTAAGACACGTTCAACCAATCAAGTTTAACGGATCAGCATAATGTCGCCAATGCTGAGGAAAGATATTCGTAATCTGTAAATTATACATTTTGTTTAACTTTATGGACGTCTTGTTGGGAGGATTTAATTATTTAATAAGTAAAAAATATTAATTTTTGGCTACTTCAAGCTACCAAGTACTGGTAGAGAAGTCCAAAATGTTAAGCTTCTCCGTTCCCCACTTTTGGACTAATTTTCGAGATTTTGCGTATCGATGTGTGAAGTCTAACGCGACCGTTGTGGATCCCCAGTCGAGGAAATGAAACATTTATCAAAATGTTTACTCCCATTTCTTCGCTCTAGCTTCGAAACAAAGCACAGCGTTAAGTTCCGCCACTCAATACACAATGCTTTTAAAATTCGGCGGAAAGTGAGGAACGGAGTGTTTTTACACTAGGTTCACGCTTCTCCCATATATACCAAGAAAGACAGAGGGAACCTTAAGGCACTCGGTCCCCCATTCACCACCTAATTTCATATACAAATCGTTTTTACATATTAAGCTAATTAATAAAACTAATTAATTTCTTTTCGATAAAAACTCTTATGCATTAAAAAGTCTTTATTGTTTTTGCACAAATATAACACAAATGTAAGTGGGAATCGAACCCAAAACCGTCTCATTTATAATCACATGGTACTGCTTCTATTGCTTCTATTATAATCATAAAAAATATTCTACTCCAACAAATCCAAGAGAAAATGTCCCAGGAGAAATACATGAAAGACATTTAGTTTCATTAACATAACTATATTATTATGATTATTTTGAGGCTATTGCGGCGGTGCGGCACACCGTCAGTAAACATGACAGTTGTGGGTTCGACTACCACTCAAGGAAGTGAGTAATTGGTTGTGATACCAATACATTGACAAAGCACGACGTTAAGCTCCGCCACTAAGTACGTAATTTCTTGAAAATTGGGAACAGGTTTCCCTCTGCTATAGCGGATAGCGTAAAGGGCCTATACTACACCCTTATAATTATCCATCACAAATGATGATAAGCATTTTTTTTATGATTCACGTTATATCCAGTACATAGGTGGAACGACGCCTAAAATGTTACACCTTGCGTGTTACGTGATGTTAAAACATTACTCCGTATGAGAATCAAACCCAAGATTACAGTCAAACTGACCCACTGCGCCTCGAATAAGTTAAACAGTTGATAATATTGTTAAATATTCATTTCCCTAACTAAATAAGATTAATCTAGTATTCCAAAAGGACACGAGCATTGAATTAAACCAATTGTAAGTTGTTAGGACATCACGAGGGTCCGCGTGGAGCCCGTATGAGTTTCTATAGAGTGATTAATGTAATTGAAGTGAAACTTACGAAATGTATGCTAACTTATTGATTTGGTAGGATTTTAGGTTTTATATACTTCAATTGGTTTTTTTTATATCATTACTGATAGAACCGGTCGCGGTTAGAATCATACTTTGTGCACCTGCGCCACGACTGGTCTCGCAAAATATTTAAGCCGCTATTTTAATACGGCTGCCATTTTGGATTAATAACAACAATCTTGTTTCCATTTAACTTGGTTTACGTAAAACCAAAAAACACTAAGAATACATTGAAATACCTTAAATCACGTTCTGTGAACCGATACAGCACGGACATAGGTATCCAATCCAGCTATTTACGAATCGTTTATCTTCTTTCTGACGAGTGTCACAAATGTTAGCCCGATTTATCGATGAAGCTTGAAATATATCGCGATTTTAAATATTGATGGTTGGAATTTACAAATGAAACGGAAGATCGTGATTTATGATTGATTAATAAATAGATATTACATGTAAAAATCCTATCGAGATTTTTTATGGCGAATTTAAAGGTAGAATTTAGTTATGCTTTGTCCTGATTTTACTGACAAAAATATCTATACCTTTTTTTTGAAAACGAATAAAAATTGAAACGAAGAGTTTCTCAAAATCATGCCTTTTGGAAATCGTCTAAGAAGTGAGGTGAGAGCACGTCTCTTCAAGATCCTGAAATAACACTAAAAATGTTCAACAACTGTTTCCAATTTTAAATATTTTATTGTTATTTTTAACTTAGTAAGCCTTTGTTTTATATGTTAGTGTTAAGACACTTTGGTCAAATTAAGACACTTTCGTTGTCCTTTAACTTGTTTCTATTGTAGAATTTACAAAATACAACAAGCTTTCATTTCATTATTTGTTATAGTTTAACTGCAATCTTGACATTATTTCTCCGACGGCTCTTCATCGAGGTCGAGATTTAATCTTGGTATATTTGCTTACTCAATCTGTGGACAGTGCGGTTTACGGGCAATAGAATTTTCGAATTGTAAAAAGGTCTCGTTGAGTTCCTCTTGCGACTTTCAACGTTATTGAAAGCGTGCGTGAAGTTAAAAAAAACTATATTAGCTATACTTACTATATTATTACTAACTATATAAATATAAAGTGTGAAGCTGATTACATATTAAACCTTTTGCGACAGTTGCACCGCCACGTCGTTTTGTTCTTTGACTTGCCACTCGATAGAACCTTTTTTTTGCACAAGACACAGTGCTACGTTGAGTTCCGTTACTCAAGAAATAATATCTCGAAAATTTTCTGGAAAATGAGGAACGGAGTGAGTTGACACTAGTATCCCTACTTTATGTTATATTTTAAATGCAAAGTATAACGTTTTCCAAAAAAAATTATTCACGGAAACACCAAAGGAATTAATAAGGTGGTCTCTGGAGGCTCACTACTGTTGACTCAACTGTGAGCGGCTAATTGTGTTCTCGTATTTTATTCACAATTTTATTAATGTCATGGTTTTTTAAAGAAGCACTTCCTCTTTATTAACTAACAAGCGACCCCTGCGCGGCTTCGCCCGCTTCTTTTCTCATTTAATATTATTAGGAAGTATTTAAGGACAATTGGTTCTATATTTTAGCATGGATATCCATACTGTTACACGTTTAAGTGAATCGTAAATTCAATCTTTTGGGATTTTATTCAGGTTACGGAGAACAGAAATTTATATTCACGATCAAATTCCTATCTTTTGCGTGCAAAAAATTAAATTTATCTTTTTAGAATTACTGTACCAGAATAGGAAAACAAAAATATGATTTTCTTCTTTTTTTCTTTTATGAGTGGAAATCGAACCCATCATTATTCAGCTTGCAGTCAGACGCTGTGCCAAGAAGGCCCAATTAAGGTAACTGTTTTATATACACGATATTACCCTTAAAAATATTAAAAATAGAATCTCTAAGGTGGATCCAAATCCAATTTTTTTTTATATGCACGGTGTAAGTAGCATGCAGTAGGGTAAGCAGAGGGAACCTAGCATTAAGACTCTATTTTCACACTCTGTTTTCCACACAGCGTGCAATTTTCGAGACATGAAATGCTGGGAAAAGTCAACGGCGTGATTTGTCTTATTATCAGATCAAGGAAATATAAGTATATATTATTATTATCCTCTAGTAAGTGGGAATTGAATTAACAACCGGCACTTGGAGAAAGCCGCTCTGCCACTGCACTACTACCACTTCGAGAGAATATAAAAAAAAAAAATTATTTGAATACCTATATTTCATGACAAAACCAGAAAGAAAGAAAATCAAACTTCACGTGTTACATACATTTGGAAAAGTCATCAATCTTTCGAAAAACCAATTTGTTCTCTTGTAGAACTGGTTTTATACGTATGTAATATTATATGATTTAGATGATGCGTTAAACAATTTTTATCTTCAAACAATTCTTTCTTTCTTTTAATTCTAATATAATTTTTAGAATATTTGTCATTCCCAATTCAAAATATATATGGCAAGTAATACAATGCCGTCATGGCGCTACAACACAAGTGTGCGACTATAATGCGGCGGTCGTGGGTTCTTGCCCACTTGTGCCCACTGGCACACAATATTCATATTTTTATTTGCTTGCTATAAAAATCAGACAAAGCGCGGCCTTGGTTTTCGACAGACAATTCGAAAGGGGAAGAGAGTGTATTAACACTAGGTTTCCTCTGCTTACCCTGTCATGTGCTGGTTGGATTCCACAAGTAACGTCTCACAAATTGGACGGCGCTTGGAAAACGGAATTTTTTAACACTATGGGCATAGTGTTAAAAAATTCCGTTCTGCTATATACAGCGTGAAGCTAAAAAAAAATGATTCCCGAAAACTTTTAGCAACTACCCAACCCTTTATAGCCAGTTTTAGCTAAACTCAGTTTCAACTACAAATCATTTCAGAAAGTCGCAGCGACACTTCTACAGACTACCGTGAACATTTATTTTCGGCTTTGGTTCACCATTGTCGTACTGTACTTCGTAGGACTATGGAAGTACTTTTAACTCTGAATTTATTTCCACGGACTTTATGTTCTTCTATTTGCTTTTTGGATCAACTTTTTAGTAGTTTGTTATTTTCAAATTGCTGCTATGGCGCAGTTACGGTGGTTGTGATAGTTGTAGGTTCAATTTTTAGATTGTAAATAACAAAACAAATTGAGGTCATGTCCCGGGATAGTAGGGTTGCGTCGCAGGAATTACTTCTTTCATTTCACCATTCTAATATATAAAATCCGGCTGAGTTCCCTTAGTCAGTCAGTAAGCAATGTTGTCGATTTGAATTTCGTCTTTAACTTGATACAACTTTTCCTTTGCTTGTCCTGTTATATACGGTAAAGTGTCAAATCAGCTTACTTATGAATTTAAAGCTGTGACTTAACAAAGTATATCTTCTAAAGTATTTTAAGTCATTATGCAACGTTAACTTACTTTTTCTGATTATTTTTGAGCGTAACTCGTTAAAGTCGAAATATTTAATCGTCAATAGAACATTCTGCCAGTTAATGGGTTTTACAGTTGCTGCAAACTAGAAAGTAATAAACATATCTGATGTTTTGTTTTTATTACTTAGTACAAAATTCAGGAGTACGAAATGGACCCACCATTTCGTTACGAGTGAAACACAGAATATATTGTGTTTATACAAGCTTTTATTTAACTTGCCGTGTGTTAGTCTATATGGAATATTGCAATCTCAATATGACCCATTCCTCAGTGTTCGATTGAACTTAAATTTAAATAACGACTTCGGTTCTGATGTAAACAATATTGTTCTTAATTCAAAATGGCCGCTGCGACAAAATGGCGGAATAAAATTTTTTTCACACCACACCTGCTAATGTCAAATGGGCTTGATTCTATTAAGTTCTTAAAAAATTTTTTGAACTCATTTTTTTTATTCTTTGTTGCTACGCATGTCTTAACAAAACTACAGTAAGTTTCAAACTTTGATAATTAAAATAGTAATCAATTAATTTATTATTTCAGATTTTCATAAACTGATTATGAAAATATTTTGTATAATTTACAAAATTTTGAATATTTGTTCAACAGTTAAAAATTTTTTGACTTTTGAATTATAGAAAAATGTTATTAAATTAACGAAAACAAAACGAAATATAGCAAACGAACGTCACGTCATATTCACAGAAAAGAAACCAACATTATAATACAACATTGAACATTGATTTAACAAAACGGCAACATTTTTAAACTCTTATCTCTCACAAAGTAAGGTAATTAGACTAATGTCGCCAGTAAAAGTGCATTTCGGTCTAAGAATTTCAGTAATTTTTGCTTTTTCGGCCACCACTCTAATAGCGTCCGAATTATTTAACACGCCTAATGACGTGTACATAAGTGTTACGAAAAAATATATTTAGATTTATTTGAGGGCAGTCGTGGTGCGGAAAAGCGTGTGACTGTAGTCGCGATAGGTTGTGGGTCCCATTCCCACTCGAAGATAACAAATATTTAATATATATAACACTTTGTTGTAAGGTCATTAACGAACGTTCTATATAACAAAAATTTGATTCCATATATTAATATATAACGGAGACAACTCCATGATGGCATTTACAAAACTGTTTTAATCCTCCTCAACTTCAACCATAGTTCAAGCGCATTCTATAATACTATAATACGCGGCGTTGAATTCCGCCTCTCAACACTAATGCCTCCAGAATGTGGTAGAAAATAGAAAACGAAATGTTTTAATACTAGATTCCCTCTCGCCTTACCACGAGCGGAATACAGCGTCAAACTCGTTTTTTTTATATAAAATTTTGTTGAAAATCCAAATCGTCTTTTTTAATATCTTTAAATTCTCGTCACGTTCCAAAGATTTTTTGCCTCAAATGTACATGACAGATCCGACCGAGCGCCATTTATTAGGACGCCCCGTTCCTGCGACCGATATTTCGAGTGGAGAATAAATGAAGCGCGCTTTATTCAGTCGATACTGGCAGAACTGTTGACTTAACTGTTCACTTTAAAATATTTAGAAATATTAAAAGTTTTAATATTTTATATTCTCTATAGTTGAATAGTTTTTAGTTAAATATAATAAAATAGTTGAGACTTTTTCGAGTGAGGCTAGTGCAAAGTAGACTTCATGCTGTATCCCGCATAAAGCAGGATAATGCAAAGGATACCTTATACTCTGTTTCTCACATTCAATATAAACTTTCAATACATACATCAGCTTCACACTGTATCCCGAACAGCAGTAGCAGGGTAGTCAGGGTGAACCCAGTGTTAAGATATTCCGTTTTCCCCTTTCCGCCGAATTCTGGAGACATTGCGTATTAAGAGGCTAAACACAACGCTGCGCTTTTGCCTCGACGTCGGATCAAAGAAATTCAAATATAAATTTAAATAAATATATCATTTCCTCGAGTGGGGAGTTTGCCGACGAATATATTGCAATCCATATCTATACTTGTACGTATAATATAGAAGTAGTATTTGTTTGTAATAATTTTTTAACCGACTATCAAAACAAAGAGGAGATTCTCAATTAAATATTTTCGATTCCTGGTACCCATTTGTACCAAATATTTATTGTTTAATAAGTGCTAATATAGTATCATAAATCGTTGGTTAGATGATGAAGAGCCAACCCAAAAGTTTCCAGGTTAAGACTAATAAAGAGGCATCATAAAAATAAGTATAAATTATCAACCGTCGCCGTGCAGATAGTGTCTGGTTGTTAATACGACAGTCGTGGGTTCGACTCCCACCCGGGGAATGGATTTTTTTTACTGTTACAACAGATATAGTAAAGTTAAAGAAAATTGAAACTCGGAAATGGAATGCTTTACTAAGCTCTCCTACCCTGTATATGGAGAACGTAGTGTGAAGCTACAAAATTATACCTATTGCAGACACGAACAGTTATATTCCCAAATAAATTGAGCTCCACCGAACATCACAAGCGACAAAACGTAGCTGGGCGTAGAAACTGGCTCTGTACCTGAATATTACCCTTTGACACGTGCGTTTAACGCGTATCCAATTTGTATGGCCAACTAACTGAAGATTAAACGACAGTTAAGCCAGTAATACGTGTTATTAAGCTGTTAGTCGTATATAATTATATCGCTTATTGTTTAGTAAAGAGATAACAAATAAATAAAAACTAAATTAAACGCGGCCCAAAGAGGACTACGCAGAAGGAACTTAGGACACTCCGTTGCCAACTTTCCGCCGATTTCTGGACACATTTCGTGCCCTGCCACCAGAGTGAGGAAATGAAGATGTCAAATAGTTAATTTCCCCGAGTGGGAATCGCACGTTGCACAATCGTCGCATTTACGCGCATGCGTACGCTGCCACTGCGCAATGATGGCTTTGGCGAATTTTATCGCTTCACTCGAATTAATATAATAACTTAATTAATTGGTTGAAACAACTATTACCCGCTGTAAATGCATTGTATTACAATATGACATTTAAGGTTAGGTCACCGAGTGACGACCGCCCTCAGTAAACAGACTATTTCAAGTTTTTTGTTCCTGTGATTACCGCGTTAAACCAAGCTTAAAATTATTTTTTCACTTTTATAATATTAGTCTAGATATCTAGATGTAAATGTTAATGTAAGCATATTACATGATATTATCTAGTAATATTACGCTCATCCCACTATTTTTCGACCACAATTTTGGCCGTCGTGTAGTTCTTGTTTAAGCTTCACGCTGTTAGGCAAATGCAACATAGTGTTAAAAACTCCATTACGCACTTTCCACCTAATTTTTAAGACATTGCGTTTTGAATGGCAGACCTGGCGTTTTGCTTTGTTACCAGGGCGACCAAATAAAACATCCCCTAAATGGGAATCGAACCACTACGTTTGCAGTAAGAGAGAGAGAGAGAGAGCCTCTGTACCATTCTATCATAACGGCTCTAACGTCTTTTCATAATCTATAATATGAAACAAAATCTAAATGTTCCATGATTTTGAAATTCGCGAGTTTTCACTTTTTTTTATACAGGGTGGAATTGAACGCACCACTTTAAATGAAACCACAGTTTTAACTACTCTATAAAAGCCTATATAATTCAGAATATAAATATATAAATATAATTCAGAAAAAAAATAATTCCAAAAAATGAAAAAGTTATTTTTTCAAACAAAATAAATAATAAAATAATCGTTTAAAAAAAACGCTATTTGTAAACTGTAATATTATCACTCACACACTTACCTGTCAAAGCGGCAACGTAGCACACGCTTCATTCAAGAAATCGAGTCGCAGCAACTAGCGTAGGTATGTAGGCGGCGAGCCGATGTTAAATGAAAAGTAGAAGTTTGGCAACACTTAGTAGTATTTTTGTAGTAGTATGTGTATGTGTGCGTGACACGAAATACAGGTATGGAAAAAATTCGTGAAATGAAAAAAAAATCCTACGTCCAAACTGTTGAGGCATCTTGATAAATTTTTTTAGCTCCGGGTTTGAAATATTTTACCCTATATGCAGTTTCAGTAAAAGAAGCGCTGCCTCTTCCACCCTGTATATATTTTTAAAACAATAAACTAGCCATTTATATGCTAAGCCGTTAAAAGAAACTAAGCCCACGGGATACTAAGTTAGTACTTAGCCATCACTATTATCCAGTTCTTTAGTCATTATTAAAGATACATTATATAGCGAGGCAGCAATTTCCCGCGGGATGAGAATTGTCGTGAACTTTCGTTTATTCTTCCCAGTCGGGATTCAAGGAACATTAGATTGAAACGCCAGTAAAACAATAATATATTAGATGTCGATTCATAGTGTGGCTCGGTACTTACAGTCCGGTACTTTCCTTTTATAACCATTGTAATATATTGATGCCGGCTAAATCGTGTAATTGTCTTTATTTTTTTATATTGCCTAAATAAAATAATAATATATTTTTTTCTCATTTTCCAAAAGAGTTCAGCATTGAGTTCCGCCAATCAAGATGTAATGTCTCGAAAACTGGATGGTGTGCGGCGAATATAATAATCTCCAATGTCCGCTTCGTTAGAGTGTAGTAGTCATTATTTTACTAAACAATATTGATGAGAGTGTCTTTTGTAGGTTCGATGTCCAGTCAGGTAATTAAATTTATTTAAATTTCGTCACTCATACACACAAATCTCAATTAACAATAATTAAGTGCGCTTAGGAAATAGTAGGGTAGGTTTAGTTTTTCATATATTCTATCATTGCTCTTATTACAAACTTAAGTAATGATAAGGAAAACGAGCTTTCACGTTTCATCTCACATATTTTGACAGACAGAGCGAACCCAGTGTTACACACTGTTCCCTTCTTTCCGCACAAATTTTCGAGATATTAACTGTTCAGTGACGGAACTTAACGCCGTAAAGGAAAATTAAAAAAAATAATAATAAATATATCCAACAAACGTCGCGATTACACTCCCAAATATTTGTATACACATATTTTCAACTTTCCAAGGAAAGTTTTTCTCATAGATTTTAATAATATGACAAAGAAATTACAAGGGTTTGACAAACTGCAATAGACTTGACATAACCGTGTTAGCTCCTTGCCCTTTGGTCACGAGACCGTAAAAAGGGTACAACTTTGTCAAACGCTCCTGATCTGTTACTTATCTATATATTTGTTTCCCTATGTTCGCATTTTTAAGTTATAAAGATATACTTTTGAAATGAAGCAGAAATATTGTGATGTACAAATTCATTTACAATGTAATTAAAATCAATCTGCAGTTTCATTTCCTATTTCATTTACATGTAATATTAAATGTACTTTACAAATCTTTGTTTACAATTGAATTAAATTAAAGAAAGAAATTTGAAAAAAATTAAAATCATTTAAATTAAAGTTAAATTTTATTACTAGCTTTTCGTTTTACCTTATGAAAATTATCAAGGTTCTCAATTTTCGACAGGAGCTGGAAGTTCTCCGTATTGAACGGCGAAACTTGATGCCACAAATTGTCTTACAAAATCTGATATATGAAAAAAAATCATTCCTTCAAATGGCAGTGAACCCATAACCATCGCGCTTATAGTTAGACACTGCCATTGCACTACGATTGTCTCTTACGATGGACGCGGAATGCAATATCTGTACATGACGTCAACGTTTATTTAAAATCTATCATGGCGCTTTAACTAAAATATATCAATATAATGTCATTCACAAATAAATTGGCAATTAAGTAAATCCTTTTATTTTGATTTTTATTACTTTTTTATTTAAGCCTGTTTTCAATGTACGGAGAAATAGAGAAAATATTTTGTTTAACCTTAACAAGAACATTTGTTTAAAATTTACGCATCTATTCAATCACCATATCATACTATCATTGTGCTCTCAGGACATCTCAGTCGCTAGAAGCATCCGTGAGGCGTATGTATCATTACGACAAGTATCACTGATATTGAAATATAAGTCAAGATGACGATTAACTATTGATTGATTATCTTTTACATCCACACAAATCTGATTGTCTTTCTAGGCTTATATAAATATTATGTCTTATAAAATAGATACATTATAAAAAAATATTTTATGTATGAACAATTAAGGATCGTATATAAATATACTCCATATTTCCTGTTTTGGAATCGGTATCTCAAAACAAAGAATGAATCCTCTAAAGATACACTTAAAAAATAAAAATCACTAAATCATTTTATATATACAAATATTTGTAAAGATGGATTAGAACCTGTAGTAATTGACTTCATTCAACCATATTTTTATATCAAAAAATCCTCAATGGAGTTACCAATGATCTCTTAAGCTCTTAAGTATGACAGATGACTTTCTCGACAATTTCATTTTTCCTCTTATTTTTGTACCACAATAATTCGTATGATAAAGCAATCAGAGAATAAAAATAAAAAAGAATAGCTGTAAATAGAATTTAACTGTTTTTGATTTTTTTATTCAAAGTTCAGATGTGGTACATAGAGACCATCGTAGCAGCACAGCGTGCAACTGTTGTGGGTTGCGACGGACAGTTGTGGGTTCGATTCCTGCTCGAGGAAAGTAATTATTTTCATTTATTAGCTGTGTTAATGAGATAAATTGCAGCATTGCTTTCTCTCCGCCACATAAATCGCTATGTTCCGAAAACTGAGCGGAAAGTGGAAAACTGTGTGTCTTAACATTAAGTTCAATCTGCCTACCCTGCTATTTGAGGGATGCTATGCGATTGAGATCCAGATTCAAAATATTATTGTTTCAATAAATATATGTTCAAAAAATATTATTCAAGGCACAATAATAACGTAAACGCGAACAACACCAGAATACAAAGCTACTCTTTTGTATGAGATAGAAACAATCAAGATACTCGAAAACCAAAGCACAATAAACTGTAGCTCGGGGCTTTTTGATTTCGTATCATAAATACTTTATTACTCTCTCACTTTTGTATTTTAAGCAGTCTTTTGTACGTAAGGACTATGTAAGCCATATTTTCCTTCTCTCTTATTTAATTAAAGGGGTGGAATGTAAGACGATTGTAAGACACCGGATCAGGGCTACGGCTGTCAGAATATTTTACTTGATAATGCGAATAAATTAAATACTACCGTATAGTTGGCATAGGCCAGACTGAATACGATGTTTGCGAGTTACAATTTGGGCCGATAATTAAATACTTGTAATATGTAAGAGGTCTGTTAAGTTTAGTGCCTACCCTTAACTAATTTCCATTTCAACTCATATGATATCTCGTATATTAAATAATGCACGTAACTAACATCTATTTTATACTGTTTATTTTGCATTTTTAAATTTTTTATTTTCCAAATAATAAAAAAAAGTCTTTTATAATGATGAAAAAGACGAAGAATTATAATAAAAATGTTGACCACACTGACGAAATTTACTATTAAATAAAATATATCTGCGTATTAATTGTCAAAATTGACCCTTATATTATATATGAACTGGCAACCCTGGAAAGGCTAGTGTTGAGTAATTTAAATATTTTCACCATCCCCGCGTATGTGTTAATATTACTTTTAAATATTTCAAGAACTTCTTGTTCTTAAAATTTTGTGAAAAAACATGCATCAGCATCACAAACGTAGAATGTTACTGGTATGCAATAGTGGTTACTCGTAGTTTGATGCCTTGATTTGTTTGT
>DWGR01000378.1:0-23720 GCA_018247715.1 Heliconius burneyi | reverse complement strand
CCACCCCAAAAGCTGGCAACGCACCAGTAGCTCCTCTGGTGTTACGCGGTGTCGTGGGCGGCGGTGATCACTTACTATCAGGTGACCCGTACGCTCGTTTGCCATGCTTTTACCATAAAAAAAAAGTTGATCGCTATAAAGATGATCCCCATCTTAATAAATGATACAAAATAAAATACTACTATTTTATTACATATATATACTTCTACATATAAAGCTTTGTATTATCTCTAACATTCACCCTTTTACCCAAAATTTACTTGACATTTGCCTACCTGACCAATGAATACCCTTGCTTGTGGGGAATTCGAACTTTTATGTTAATGCCTAAGGGCAAATTTATTTCAAAAAGAATATATGAAGTTATATAAAGAGTTTCAGTACATACACAAATAAAACGAACCGTCGCAGCGGCACAAGGGTGTGATTGTAACGCGACAGTTGTGGGTTCGACCGCCACTCGAAGAAGTGAAATATTTATTTTTCTTTATATTTCCATTATTTCGCTCTGATGTTGAAACAAAGCGAGGCGTTAAGTTCTGATACTTAACAGTAATTCCTCCAGAATTCGGCAGAAAGTGGGGAATGGAGTGTCTTAACACTAGGTTTCCTCTGCCTACCCTGCTGTGTGTGTGGATGTGTTTGAAACTGATTTGATTGTATAAAATTACATATAATTTGTAATAATAACACTCCGAATTAAAAATATAAATAGATACTTATTTTAAACAGATCTATGTATAATAAATAATCATATTCGCTTTGTTACATGATAACCAAAGCACCAATATAAATCTCCAAGCACTGCTTCTCTTCGTCATGCTATAACTGATATAGTAATTGATTGATAATATCGTGACGCAGTTGTCACCATTGTGTTTACATTTATTAGATTTTTTTTTCACTTTGAGTATGTCCTGACATACGCAGTGTTTTGTTCCCCCACCTAGTCCCAAACTCTAGGGTCCCAATGAGCAAAATACTTATAAATATTAAAAAAAAACAAATTTGAGTAATATCTTAAGATGTTCTTCTTAAAGAAAATTGACTAAAAATAAATACCTCATCATTTTCTTATTAAGAAATCGATTTGAAATTTCAGCGATCAAAGTTCGAAAACTTATGCTTTTGACTTGAAATGGAAAAGAAATTATAATTCTTAATCGACTTTTTACTTCTATTTGTTCGACAAAGAACTTTAACGACAGAACTATAATAAAAGTTTAATATACTTAAAAATATATATTATACTATACATTGATAGCAACGAAAAATAAATACAGTATGAATAATAAATGCTGATGTATGAGAGTATTTCTTATATTTTTTTCTTAACTTTTTACTGAATGCAAATACAAACGCAAGGCGCGGCGTTGAGTTCCGCCACTCAACACGCAAAGCCTCTAGAACTCGGCGAAAAATGAGGAACGGAGTATCTTCATACTAGATTTTTTTGCCTCTCCTGCTATATGCAAGATAAAGCGTGAAGTTAAAAAAAAGCAATGTTAAAAGAAACTTCTAATATAATAAAATAAGCCTTTTTCGACGCTATGACATATGAGTTCTTAGGTGGTGTTTGTGGCTTCTCATCTGGTTTAATATATTTGGAATTACATTCGCTTTGGCCGTCGTCAAGGATCATGGAATAAATTATTTTGTAATATGCAGGCTGACAACGAGTCTTGTATAAAGTATAAGATCCTTATATAATCATATAAAATATCCGTTAGGGTGGGCCAAGGATATTCTTTTTTTACTTAAGTAAGCCTCTAACATAATACCTTAATAATCATAATCATAATTTATTGGTAATAGGAATTACACGTCAAAAATACACAGAATTAGAAGACATACTTACGTTATATGATCATTACACTATGTTATATTGCAATATTTTATATTAATCTTACTTATTATTTTTTTATTTCAAATATTCAAATAAATTCTTTGTATAAATTAAAAATAATAATAAAAAATAAAATCTTATCTTTTATCTTATAATCTTAATTTCTAAAAATTCAATAAATTCATTTTTGAATTAAATTGGTATTATATAAAAACTTATTGACATTTGTAATATTTAATCAAAATTTACAGTAATAATACAATTTACATAATGTAAAACTAAAATATAAATAACAAATTAAGCTTTTTTATATTTTATCGTAACAAATAATATAATTAAGGCTACAACACGTTACAAAGTAATCTCAAATCCTTTTTACCTTTCATATTCGCGTTGTGTAATGAACATTTAAAACGACCTGAGATAATACAGACAAATTCAATGTTCTAAATGAATTACAAACAAAACTTTACCCGCAATCAACGCGAAGTTGGCCCCAAAGTTTACAAAGCAAACTTTCCTCATAACTCTTTATTATTGAGTGATGGACTCTTATCAGTCCACGGGCGGGCGCCGCAAGCGTCGATACGACTGATTGACGTAATTATCTCGTTTGCGATCTGTGGAAAGATTGTGTTAGGCGGAATTTCCTGGACCAAGCAGTAAATTTATATCGCTATGTATATCTTTAATATATATATTTTTGAGGAAACGCATGGTATATTAAATTTAAATTTGTAACACATCATTTTTTTACACAAACCACTTAAGTCAACAAAATTCCACAGATTAGAACAATTTATATTATTAATATATATTAAGCAAAAATATTTAACGTTTTAATATTTAAAGTGTTTATTTATTTTATTTGTTCAATTACGTCGTCATTACATCGTCAAGGGATGCATGCATGTGTACATGATTGTTAGCGCAGCGGTCGCGGATTCGATCTCCACGATACGGTAAAATATTATATTTATTTAAATGATTTTATATTTATTTAAATATTATATTTATTTAAATTCTCCGACAAAGCAGCGTAGAGTTCCGCAATTTAACTCGAAATATGTATCTCAAAAAATCAGCGATAACTGAGTGTCCTCACGTAAAAAGCATTTTACGCATATACTTTTTTTTTATCACAGACAGCAGGGTAGGCAGAGGGGACCTAGTGTTAAACACTCCGTTTCCCACTTTCCACCGAATTCTAGAGGCAGTGCGTGATAAGTGGCTTTGCCTCGACAGAGCGAAGCGAGAGCGAAGAAATGGAAATATAAATTTAAATAAATATTTCACTTCCTCGAGTAGGGATCGAACCCACAACCGTCGCGTTACAGTCACACGCTTGTGCCGCTGCGCCACAACAGCATTAAGCTACCCTGCTGTGTGCGGGAGTAAGCGTGAAGGTGATTTATTTATTTTATTCGTACTTAAGCTTGAAAATCTCTGAATTCATGGTGCTCGCGAGTTCAAAATCTCTTTCAAAGCTCCTGGCTAGTAACGATAAAAAATAGGGTCAACTGCCATCTGAATTTAAAATGAAGAACTGAATATTTTATGACTTGGCATTCTCTATTCACTTTATATGTTATAGGAGTTGTTAAATGAGAGTATACGAGTATATTATCAGTTTTCCCTGTTACATATGTTACTTCTAAATAGGTTGTATTACTCCCATATTGGTTTCAAGTGCTTGTACATTAGTTCCTTCATTCTCTGTTGCACTTCAATACTTTATTGTTAAGAAGTTATTGTTGCCTCGCGTCTTTTAGAAATGCCTCATATTTATGTTCTTCATACAAATTCCGATTTACTTCGAGGTTTAAGTATATATTATTTCAAATAGATTAGTACTGTCAATATAACGTTTGTTATTTTGTATCCAGTAACACTTGCGCTACGAAGACAAATCCAACAACGTATCACTTACCAAAATGGATTCTTTGGTTTTCTGAGACATTGCGTGTCAACAGTTATAAGGTAACAAAGGAATGTACATTAATATACCACATGCGCTAAAAACGTAACCCTCGTTCTGGGTTTTATCCCAGTTGGGTAAAAAAAACGTTCTGTCACCTAAGTCCTAAAATATGAGGCAAGGAACATCTCACGTGCTACACTAGTAATAGAATTTATAATACTTATAGTGTATGAGCAAACTCAATTAACAAAGCTGCAAATTCATATAAGGCATGCGGCTTTCTATACGTGCTCTATCAGCACGAACAATCACTGGCTTTTCGCCTAAATTTCAACACAAGCCGGCAAATTTAAATTCACCTGAAGACCTGAATTCAGAATTATAATTCTCCACCCCTACATGAGGTTCATACCAACAAGAGCCATTATAATGCGACCGGTTGTGGGTTCGATTTCCACTCGAGGAAATAACTGTCTTCACTCTGGTGTCAGGAAAAAGCGCGGCGTTGAGTTCCACCACTCAACATACAATGCCCCCAGAATTTAGCGCGTTATGGGGAATGGGGTGTGTTTACACTAGGCTCCTTCTGCCTACTCTACATGCGGGATACAGCGTAAAGCTGAGAAAAAGAATAATAAATAAAGTGTTCACAGCTTCTACAAACACAATAATGAAAGAAATATTACTAAGTATCGTCGCAATTCAAACAAGTATATTACAGATTACATTTTTTGAAAATGCACACGAGATATTGCAACATGAGATTATGTGTGTTGGAGTTTTTATGAGAACACTGAGACTACGGACTTACGCGAAAACATATTTGTGGGTATTATTTCAGTTCTACAGTTTTGTTCATTACTGTATTACTGCTACCCACGTGACGCACGAGTCGGTCTCTCTCACTGACTATTTCGTGTTAATCTTGTTTGTATGTCATTGCGAACGTGACTTATAAAAGAAGACAAACTTAAGTTTGCAGGAATATATGAAATGAACTACAAATATAAGTTTATGATATTTTTTTTCTATGATATATTGTTTATTTTGTCCTTTGTTTGTATTATCTGTATTGTAATTTCATAATAAGTAGATCTGCGGGGTATACTCTAGAGGTTCGGTTCAAAGCTTTTTCTTCACTTCTCTGCTTAAAATATATTAAAAAAAACTATTTTTTTTCGTAAACCACTTAATTAATACCCACGTGAACACACCTCGAATTCGAAAGCTAAGGCTCTAATGACATTAAAAAACGTTCTTCAAGTATAAGTAGGCGTATGCTCATCATGAGGGTTGCAATAAAAGGGTTGCGGTCGATCCGCAGAGAAGCTAAAAGGGTCAAGTGACGGATGAACAATTTCACACAGGCCGATTTGTCAGTCGCAAGAGAATTGGGTTGGATGATCTTTATAAACTTGCCAGCTTCAAGCTGTGTCCCGCATTTAGTAAGGTAGGCAGGAGGAGTCAAAACATTCGGCGAAAGTCTGGAGGCATTGCGTGTTGACTGGCGGAACGCTCACACGCCTCGCTTCGCCTCCACACTAGAGCTTAGAAATAAAAACTTGGAAATCGAACTCACAACCTGTGGCGCTTAAAGGCACGCGCTGTACCCTTGTACCCTTGCATCACGACTGGTACGTAATCTTTATAAGCTTGTCGAAATACTATATTTTACTAAGAAAAACTACAAAACGAGTATTGCTATTGAAAATGGTTCCTCGCGTTACTTCAGCCGTGAAAGCTTACTCAGCTTACTTTGATTGCTTTTTTGTTAAACATTTCTTTAATAAATTTGCTATATCTGTTTTATCGAAGATATCTCCTCATTTTAAATATGTTTACTGAATTTAATATTGTTCTATTATATTTATATGCACCAATGTATATAGTTATGTATGCATGTTTATGCAAAATAGATTTTTTTTCGAACATGAGGTTAATGTTGTTAGCCCTATTGGCTTTTACAGCGACACCAGTTGGGTAGGGAAGAGGGTACTCTGTCCCTGAAGAAATGCAAGCACTAACTGGCTGCATTGATGGAAAGTCGACGCCTGTAAGGGCGCCCCCTGCGGGACTCGAACCTCGACTTGCGGCCGTCGAGCGGACAGGACAAAATAGATGGCTTAAAAAGTTTATATTATAATTTTATTTGAGCTGACATTGTCTGTCGAATAATTTCTATTAATTTACTTCAACTTTACGCACACATAGAATTTTAGACAGAGAGAACTCTATAATCTAGTATTAAGACACTTTGCTCGCAGGTAGATACTTCTGTTCCCCACTTTCTACCCTATTCTGGAGGCATTGCGTGTTGAGTGGTGGTACGCCGCTATCAATTAATTTAACAATCTGGTTAAACCACCAATTTCGATTGCGAGGTGTGATCCGTTTCGCTAGTATGTTCATTCTTTACTGTCCCACAATCGCAAAACTAACAAAAGGATTACATCTAGTTTTCGAAATATTAAACAAAAGATTATTAAATTCCTATAGAACATCTTACCACTATGGGTATCCTTAACATAGTGTATTGTGATACGTAAAAAATGTTTATTGTCCTATAATAAGAGAGCAGGTGAAACCTAAAATTAAAACACTCCGTTCCCAATTAGACAAATCCGTTCCCAATAAGACAGTTCCATTCCCACTTTGCGCTTTGCCTCACGACCGGAGCGAAGAAATGAAAATATCAAATATGTAATTTCCTCAAGTGGGAATTGAACCCACTACAGTCACGTTATGGTTCAACCATGACTTGCCTCAACACGAACTCGAAGGTATTAACGACAAGTATAACATAATTGTAATTATGTTATACTTGACGTAGTATTATTTACATACTACAATTTCTCGGAGCCCATTGTTTGCAGATAATCTTGCGGAAGCGTGATGGACGACAGATGCCTGGATAAGTCTAACACTCGCAATCTCTCTGAGTGAATTTTATCATTATCTAAATGATTTTAATATCTTAGTTTTATTTGTACAATATTTATGATTGATAAACTTACCACTTAAATCGTTTTCCTTCAAATATTTTAAGTTTACCTTTATAGTACAGGAATAGTAAGAAAATCTATGTATTATAATCAAAATAATAATTTTCATTCTTTATGATTATAAAATTATAGTTTCAGTGTTTATAGCAAATTTGTTGGAATTAGGTATTCGTAATTAATTGTCATCCGATATTACAATGCTTTACCGCAAACCCATTAGATTAACCCCGTGATGTACTGTAAATGACATGACCTTACCAAACGGATTATATGGGGTATATATATATATATATATATATATATATATATATATATGAACGTACATTTGTTATAATGTTTTTTTTTCGATCATTGGGCTACTCTGTCTTTGAAGAAATTTAAGCACCATGTGGCTGCCTGAGTGTGTGAGGAAGTCGACAACTGTAAGGGCGCCCCCTGCGGGACTCGAAGCTCGGCTTTCTGCCATCGAGCGGTGGTATAGAGGCGATATTATAACGTGATAATGAAAGAAAGTACTGACGGTAATAAGAATTTACATTCCTCACATTACTTGATCTAACTCTATACATTAGTATTTCTGATATGAAAATCATAACTTTTTATAATATCTTCTTCTATGATTACAATAATTTTCTTTTTTTTGTTGCAAACATTTTCTTTTTTTTTTAATTGCTTTTGAAACGAAGTAGCCACCCGTAAAGGAATTTCCCGCGTTCAAAATCAGTATTTGCTACGGCTTTTTATACACGTCAAAGAGATTGCCCCTTTGCTGAGAATGCGTGATTTTACCAGACCGCGAAATACTGAGGCTTTTTCCACTTCCAACAATTTTTAATCCGGACTAGATTGTAGGAAATAGAAAATGAAAAATCCTGTGTCGTTCACAATATTCGTGAATAGGTACTGTTGTCAACGAACAGCAGTGCAGCGCCATAGTTACAGAGACTAGCGCACAGGGACACTAACTATACCTAATATTAAACAATTGTAAGTTGTAGGAAACTGTAAGAATTATACAAAGAGATTGTTATACAAGTTAACATCTCTGTGATTTCAGGTTTCTGCTGAAGTTGTTCTTTCGAGTTATAATTTTGTAGAGTATTATTTTTCTAGAGATCTTTTGTTGTCTGCAACAGTTTTTATATATTTCACAATATAAAACAGAGTGAATTTGTATATATTCATTGTGTTTGTTTATTTCGTAAAGTTAAAAAGTTAAAATATTGCTTTATTATATTGTCAGATTCATGTACTTTTTTCAGCTTTAGCGTTTATCCTCCGTACTAAAGGATAAGTAAAGAAAACTATTAAGATATTATTTTGTAGATACTGACACAAAAGGAAAATAATTCGAAGAAAAATTATAATCGATGTGTTGCGATCTAGATCCGAACCTAACATTAGCAAAGTACATAGTTTTAAATGTCACTATTAAAAGCAAGCATGTATTACAGTCATTTTTCATATAAAAAATGTTGCATGTTTTTATAGAAGTCGGTTAGATGAACTGTTACAACCTGAGCTAGTTCTATATAGCGTCACATAAACAGTGTACGTTTCGAATGAACTACTTTAATCTGGTCGCGGGACGTTTGACGCTTTTCCACAGAATGTAATTAACTTTTACGCTTTTGTTTATGCCATACAAATAAAGAAAACATTAATTTAGAGACTATACACGCTTTTCAAAACTGAATAAAAAATGTTTATTTCGTTTAACCACGTGCAACAAATGTAGCAATAGAGAGATCACAAATCTCATCAAATCAATTAGCACTTCCATTCCCCACTTTCCGCAGAATTCTGGAGGCGTTGCATGTTGTTGAGTGGCGGAAGCGGCGAACACACAACCCAAGCCAGTGGAATACCAATACATACAATTTTCTATTGAAAATACATATAATTTTCTATTGAAAATACAATTTTCAATAGAAAATTGTATTTTTATACATATTTTTCTATTTTAGAGGTCTCCAAAATAATAATTTGGGTCAGTCACAATTCACGATCGGCCGCTTAGACCGCAATTTAATTCGGTGGGTAGCTTATGAGATTTAAGCCTATATACGCGTATACATTTTCTTTATAAATAATATTATTGTTTTTTTCAATGCGTTAAATATAATTAGATTATTTAGAAAGGAAACCTAAATTTGATCCACAATTTAAAAAAGTTAAGATCAAAATGAAGCATGTTTCTTAACAAAGTCATCAATTAGTAGTTCAAACTTCACTTCGGTTCCCGCAAGTGACCTACTTCGCGCCAATATATTGAAACTTCCACTTCCACATTCGGGCGAGAGCGTAGAACACGCTCGGGTTAGTATACGCTCAGTCCTATTTAGCTGATTACCTCTGAGAACCGGCATCTGTATTATGTTCGTTTGTTAATAACAATATAACCTTAAAAACAATATCTATGCCTGTAGATAATGAAGATTATATAGAATGGCAGGTACTAGCGAGGTTGTCACGGTGAGAATGAAGAACGTTATCAGCTGGTTTGGGCACGTCGAACGAATGAGTAATGAAAGAATGGCGAAAAAGATTTATTTATATTTATTAAGAAAGATTCCCTCGGAGGGCATGTATGAAGAGGTTGGTGACGGTGGACGAGACGGAAGAGGTATGGAAAGACTTTAACGTTTGGCGCTCCGTGCTCTCTGACTACCTCGCTAGGGATAAAGCGTGAAGCTGTGTTCTTGTTGTTATATATCTTTGCCTACATTATATGTTAAGATTCAGCCAATTCAATAAAATATATTATTATTTATAGCAGCACATTTATAATTAGGTTTTTTTTGTATTCTACCATTATTATATTGTATAGCACAAAACAACCCTTTATATTAAGAGAAGCTTACCAAAATATAATAATGAAAACTGCATGAAAAACGGCCGATTCTGATATTATCGTGAACTAATGCACAGACAAACAGACAAAATAAAAAAACATCGTTTTTGGTCTTATTACCTTAATAAATAACAATTATTCCTATATATTTTCCATATACAGATAATGATCTGTGACTTTTTATTATTAGTCTAGATTTTGAACTGTTGAACGATGTATAATTTATATCGAAACCAAAACTTTTCATATCCAAACGCTGAACGAAAGGCCTAACATAAATCCGTTTATTTTTAGAGAGAACACTTTAAAAGGCTTTTTGGATTGAACTAAAAGCCGGATAACATTTGTATGCGAGAGTGACACATCTCGGGCTTATGACGTCTGCTAAGTCTATTTATACTGGGGTTAGTTTAAATAATGCTGGAATTGGGGTAAGACTGATGGTTCAAAGTGTCAGTCTTGTTGTTTATGCTAAATATTTATATTTTTATATTTCACTTTCGTATGAAACGAAATGGGATAATATCTATATATCTTTGTATGTAGATAGAGTACTGTGTGTACTGTGACATACGGTAACTGACTCAATCAGCACTAATATCTTATACTACTGGTACATTCTACTTGATAAAATTGTAACTATTACATAAATAGAACAAAAAAAAACATAAAATCACAAACATGATACAGGAGGTCCTCCTCGTCCGCGCCTAATACTGTATTAAGTTTTATTTTGTACTTCGATACCTACCAACTTCGTAAAATCAACTTCGTGTATATTTCTATGAAAAAAATTTAAATTGTTATCGAAGCCAGTAAAGCACGCCGTTGAGTTCCGCCACTCAACACGCAATGCCTACGGAATTCGGGGGAAATGGGAAATGGGGTGTCTTAACACTAGGTTCCTCTTCCCCTAGGCTCTGCCTACCATGCTGTGATGAATACAGTGCGACTCTTACCAAGAATGCCAAACATTTAGGACTATATTTTAAAAAGTATATTTGCATACTATATTTCACTTGTTTCACAAAGTAGATCCCTATATATTTTGGGTTAAAGCACTCCGTTCTGCACTTTCAATCTAGTTATTTTGTTAGATTAAATCGCTAGCGTCTACGTTATAATTTTTTTTTATTTCACGGAATATATAAAGGAATAATGAAGTCAGTCGTGGCGCAGAGGCACAAGTGTGTGACTAGCAACGTGACTGGTTATGGGTTCGATTCCCACTCGAAATGAAATATTTATAGCTTCATGTCTCTGGTGGTGAAGCGAAGCGCGGCGATGAGTTCCACCACTTAAGATGCATTGCCTCCAGAATTTTGTGGAAAATAGGAAACAGTTTCTCTTAACACTAGATTCCCTCTGCCTAGCCCACTATATCTAAGGGATACAGCGTACAACTAAAAAAAGTTAAATAAAATACAAATAGGTACATTGATGTAATATGATTTGTGATTTACAACATTCAATAAAAAAACCTCGAATTTCTCTCACGTTAATTACAATTATTTCAAAAGTATTTTAAATTAATCCATTTTAAATTGAACGAGAGTTGTGTGCCGCAGAAAACTAATTTACTATCCGACTGTCACGTGACTGGATGTATATTAAATAGAAGTAATAGGCCACCAGGAGACGTAAAACGAGGCAAAAAATTCAAAGCATTTACAATGTTCTTTTTGTAAACTAAAATAATATTACGAATGTTCTTTTTTAAATCAAAATCAAATAAATCAGAGATCGAGACCATATATATAGAGTAGCTATAGAAAAATAATATTTATATAGAGTATTATGATCTCAATTTATAAACTCAACGCTATGTTATATATATATCTAAAGTTATTTACTTTTAACATATCCTCTTATAATTATCATCGATCCCTAAAGCCCGTAACATTAAAAAAAGTTTTTTCGAAGTTTGAAAAAAGATAATGTTTTTAATAAGTCAAATAAAATATGAATTTATCAAATATATAAACTAAAATTTTTAACAGTAAAATTATTGTAAGACATAATTAAAATATACTGTTTTTAAACAAAACTTGAAGTTTCAACAGAGCAGCGCTAAACGCAATATATACCTATTTAATCTGTTTACCAGTTCACGGGTAATAAGATAGCTGATTGAAGAGGAACAGTTTGATTAAATTTACTCTGTAAGTGATCGCTGCTATTTCTCTCAGCTCGTCTGCAATTTTATTTAATTGTAAAATTTTACCCAATTATAGTACTTAATCAGAACGATTTTCACAAGAGACTCATAGATTATATATTATATTTCCGTTGTCATTTTTCCGCCTAATTCTGGAGACAGTGCGTGTTAAATAGCAGAACTCAGCGCCGCGCTTTGCTTTGTTACAAAAGCAATGGAAATTTTAAATTTTTGATTTCCTCGAGTGGTAATTGAATCCACAGCCTGTGCCGGTTATAGTCACTCACTTGTGCCCCTGCGCCACGTCTAACCTTAAGCTGTACATATATTTAATTTAGAATTTTACTGTTATAATCAAATTCCTGTACATAAATAATTAAATATATATTCAACTCGCTATGTCCATAATACTATATTTCTATTATTGTTAAAAAATCAATATATGTAAAAATCAATAATATATAAAAATCAATTATATTTGTATATATTCTACCTTTATAATTGGTACTATTGCACACATATGTATAATTTTACTTCATTTATCAGTATCAATATAAGCTAAGTGTATCAAGTTTACGTCCCTATTGGATTAACGCACACAACTTAGTGGCAATTAGAATATAGCGTCTACGGGATATACTCGTATGTCGGAATACAACAGCATTACCATTGTTATCGATGCGTTATTGGTAATCGGTATAATAGTATGTATTCTTTTGAGTACCTGCATTGTCTAAAATATCGAAGTCTATATCTATGTAAAATAGATTTTGTTTACAATTTCTAATGCAAGAAATATAATATTTAAAATACCTTCGTTTCTTTGTTTGAAAAGTGGGCAAAGTGGTGAAGCGAGGTAGTTGACCGAGTTGGGTTTACAAGGTTTACTAGACTCAGGTGTAACCTGCATGTATTAGGCAAGGAGATGGGTAAATATAAAAAAAGTGATTTCAGTTTGTGGTAACCTTTCATCAATATATGCACATTTCCCCCGGGGTAATTTATATATCACTTTTGTGCCGGTGCGACCCATTTAATGTTTCACATTCTGTAACATAAGTACTTCAATCATTACACTTACACTATCAAAACTATATAATTTATCATATCGTAATTAAATAACGGTTATTTCAAAAATGTTCGTTTATAACAAAGAATTCCTTAGAAAAAATGGCAATGGATAATCCATTCATCATCCTCTGCCTACCTTGCTGTGCGTGGGCTATAGCGTGCATCTGGAAAAATATTTACATGGTTATCGGAAAATCTTCGCATCTTAATTTTAATATTTATATAAGCTTTACTTTATCTTTATTTTCTTTTAATAATTTTAAATTTAAAATGATTCCCCTAAAATATAACACTCTTTAAAAGAGTATGATTTAATAATTATTGGACAAGCATTTAAAACTAAATTAATTCTACACATTCATACATAATTAGACATCCAAACACCTACAATATAGCAGCTATCAATTATAAATTCACTATTGTAATTATATAGGCTTCCGATTGCCTGCAATCAGTGGATTACAGGGCAAAGTTCAGAGATCAGAAAAATGGAAACTTAATAGTTAGAATTTCTTGTGAACAATGCGCGGCGTTGACTTTCGCCACTCAACACGCCTCGAAAATTCAGCGGTAAGTGGAAAACAAAGTGTCTTGACACTCTCACAGCCGCGCACTACCTCGTCACTAGAGCAAAGATATAAAAATACTTAATATTTCATTTCTTCGAGTGAGAATCGAACTCTCAACCTGTCGCGTTTATATTCACACTTTGTGCCTCTGCGCCATTCTATATTTCTATTTGCTAAGAACTTTCAATTTCTAAGACCAAAATGAATGACCCGTATTGAATGTCGATAGTAAGGCCGAGTAGTACCTGCTACTCACAAGAACGCCGATCGAGGCGCCAAGGAAACATAACATGTACGTGACGTACACATCACAGAACTTATTGTAACGTTGGTATTGCTAGGAGCATTTCTGGGTTTATTCACAGAAATTTCTTGTTTCTACAATTTTTTTGAGATGGTATATTTTAGTTTTTTTTTGTGTGCACGGTTTATTACTAAGGACGTAGCAAAGAGATTGGAGCGTTAAAACCTGCAGTGACGGACTAAACTAAATTTAAGTCCAAATTATGTTTTAGTTATATAGATGTATCTTCGTTTTCTTTATATACTTTTAACAAATTTTAAAAAATCAACTTCACGCTGTATCCCACAAAGCTGCAGCAGAAGGAACCTATTGTAAAGACACTCTGTTCCACCCTTTCTGCCGAATTATGGAGGCATTGCGTATTAAGTGGCAGAACTAAACGCTGCGGCTCGACACGGCAGTGAAGAAATGAAAATATAAACGTAAATAAATATTTCCCTTCATCGAGTGAGGATCGAACCCGTAACTGTCACGTTACAATCACACCCTTTTGCCGCTGCGCCACAACGGCCTTGTTTTACTTTCCATCAATCAACTATTAAATATTTCAAACTAAGCAATAGTTTTTTATATTATTTTTACTAATAGAGATCACGTTTTATTTTTATTTTGTTACAGAAGAAAATTTATCTTAATTTTACATGAAAATAATGATTTTTTTATAAAAGTAAGTTTATTTAACACCAAATTATCATAAAAGGTTTTTCTACCTTTTCTACGCATAAATATTTAATGGTAAGCAGCTCTCAATATACTCAACAAGAACTTTATTAACCCAAGTAACTCTTTATCTTAAAAGTACCCTTTTAGATTTTTTCAGGTTATAAACGAAGAGAATATATAAATAGAAGCACGGCATCCATCCCACACTATCCAAAGTAATACTATAATTATGTTTTGAGTAGCAAAATTTCTCTGCATAATAGTATAATTGGCTAATACAAAAGTATCTGCTGTATAAGTGGCGGAACTCACATCCTCGGTTTGCTTTACCAGAGAAGATAAATAAAAACAATTATTTTCTCCCAGTGGAGATCAAACCTACGGCTTTCGCTTTTACAGACAGACAGACGCTGTAAAATTAGGTTTTTTTTTCAGCTTCACGCTGTATTACCAGTAATTGTAGTGTTAAGACACTCTTTTTCCCACTTTCCGTCGATTTCTATAGGCATTTCGTGCTTAGTAGCAGAATTAAATGCTGCACTTGGATTCGACACAAAAACGAAGAAATGAAAATATTAAATATTTAATTTCCTCGTGTAAGAATCGTACCTATAACCCGTCGCGTTTACAGTCACACTTTGTGCCCCTGCACCACCACTGGTCTCATAAACATATTATCTTATATTCTTACTATCGTTTTATCGTTTTATTTTCCCAAAGATATTAAGGTGATAACATGTGTACGTAATACGTGATCCTTGCTCTGACACTTGATCTTTTATTGAACGACATTGGAGAGCCGAGCTCGCGATTAAATTATCCGCTCTTAAATAAATGTTCAATTTGATATGAAACATATGTGACTATACATACGATAGGCCTGATCTGCATTTATTTTTACTTGTTGAATTTAAAATTAATTACGTTGACAAGTTTCTTTTTATTGCTTTTACCTTCACGTTGTATCACATGTATAACAGGCAGAGAGAACGTAGGAAGTTAATGTTAAGATCTTCCGACACAATTAAGACTCTTCTATTCCCCACTTTCCAGCAAATTCTGGATTATGGATGCATGTTTGCTTGCAGGCTTGCTGAATGGGCAACACTGCACTTTGCCTCACTACCAGAGCGAATTTGAATCTATACCTGAATGTACGTAAATTGTAAGCAAATAGAACCTAGTACTTGTACCATAGGGAATGGAGTGGGTTAACACTAGGTTCTTTTTCCTATAAAAATGAAGCAATGTCTCAACAACTGAGCAAAATGTCTGTACTTTTTTTTCGCTTTGCGTATTTGTTTTCTGATGGATTTAACTTATGTTGACCTGGAATGGTCTCTCAAAAATTGTTTTTTTTATTTTCAAGGAAAATATAAGGAATCTTTTATTTAATTTAAAGGATACAGAAACGAAAAGGACAATCAAGATGGATGCACTGAGCATAAATTACCTCGCAACACACTACCCTTTTCATGTTGAAGCCTCTTATCATATCAGAGCAGGCGGTGCTCTCCACACGAGTTCTATTATATATCGCAAGATCTATTATTATAGTTTTAAATGTATGTCTTAAACTTACTATGTCTGTATTTTTCGTTATTAATTAGGCAAGTTTACTAGCAAAATTTTGATAAATCCTTCATTTAGAATTCATTAATTACATTTACATGTGGGGAACCTAGCGTTAAGATACTATTCCTATTAAGACATTTCCGTATCACACTTTCCGCTGAACTCAACCCCGCGCTTTGCACGAGAATAACTACGATAAAATATGATTATTTGATAAATATAAATGTTAATAGTAAAATACAAATGTATATTAAATTATGAGAAAAAAAAACAACTACAATAAATATTCCCAATACTTTGACCCATATAGAAGTTAAAGAGACATATTATTCAAAAGATAATAAAATTAGTAAAACCATTGACCCTACAATAAGTGTTCATATCGGCCGCTACGCGCCAGTCAACGTGGTTTTACAATTTGCATATTTTAGAACTTTAATTTTCGGGAAAATGGTTCACTTTGTAAAGGTGAATTACTAAAAACATGGCTATGTACATGTACGTTATTCATGACATGACTATATATAAAATACAAAAAAGTCAGCTTCACGCTGTTTCCCGCACTCAGCACTATTGTGGCGGAATTATAATTAAAATATTGGCCTCATATAAAATACTATAAAATCGTAAGCTTTATTTAAATATTAATTTACAAAAACAACCTTTTTTTTTATTTCATCTGTTTGTTTATTTACGTTAATCTCAGTAAAAGCTAAGCCGATTGAATTGTACTCTTCACTATTGTATTTAAGCGAGCTTCCAATAACATTTAGCGTTTGTTTTATTTCAATAGGTTGTATAAATAAAAACCTAATTAATGAAAGAATGTTATTTCATGAAATTATATTATTATTAGAAAACGAAAGTAATATAGATTAATAAATTTAGAATTATATATTTCAAGCGGGCAAAGACGCGAGTGGGTTGTCAGTATGTAGGTGTTAGGTATACATAGTTTAAAGGCACTCAGACTATTTGGCAAAACTTTCGCTTCACAAAGAGACGCCACGCCACGTTTGTTTGCAGATGTCCAGTTTCCGTTTAGACCCTTCAACCTTCACTAATTCGACTGAATCCATACTTATATAATTAATTGTTGTGGATTCAAAGGACACCTTGAAAAAGGAATTTAAAAATATTCACATATTTTATTTATACTTAAATAAGAAAACCGGTTCACGCTGTATCTCGCACACAACAGAGGCACCTAGTGTTAAGATCCCTACTTTTCATTTTAGTCGAATTCTGGAGGCATTGTGTGTTGATTAGCGGACCTCAACGCAACGCTTTGGCTGAATACCAGAGAGAAGAAATATACACATAAAACCAGTATCGTTTACACTTTGTGCCCCTGCGCCACAACATACATGGGCAACATCAAAGAGACAACAATATCGTATTGCAAATATGTGTCGCCTAAAGATAAGATCTTGCCCGAAGGAAGAGTCATTACTCCCAAGGAAAAGCGACCACAATTAATTAAGGAATAAGGAGATAAATTATAAAGCCGACAAAGACTGATGACAATGATGACACGTTTCATTAAACGAGCGATCAAACGAGACAATGGCCAGTTACAATTGCAGTCACCCAAAGATTCACAAATGTAACAACGGTTGATGTAAGAGCTCAAGGGATATGATGTTTTTATATTATGATATTATTTGAATGTTACAAATTTGTAATGAAATTTGGCACCTGTAGAAAAGGAGAAGGAAATCATTATAGGTCTCTGAACAAAAAGTATGGTAATTCTATTTTTTTAGCTTCGCGCTGCTACAGCAGGGTAAACAAAGGGAGCCTAATGTTAAGACTCCATTTTGCACTGAATTCTGGAGGCATTGCGTGTTAAGTGGCGGAACCCTACGACGCCCGCCCCGACACCAGAGCGATGAAATAAAAATATTTAAATACCTTGATTGAGAATCTAACCCACTACCTCACCCGCTTATGCCATTTTACCAGTCGTGGTGGAGTTATCAGTAATTGTAATGTTTCCAGCATTTGTAAGCGGCAACGGCTGTTAATCTTGTATGGCGTGCAAGCCACATTCCACTGGTCGTAGCGGAATGTAAAGCAAATTCAATCATTTCTAGCTGTATATTATTTCTATGCAATTTTTGAAGAACGATAAATAAGCAAGCAGCACAAGGGTGTGACTGTAACACGATAGTTGTGGCTTCGATCCAAAGTCAAGGAAGTAAAATATTTATTTAAGTTTACATTTCCACTTTTTCGCTCTGGTGTCGAGGCAAAGCGCGGCGTTGGGTTTCGCAACTCAACGCGCAATGCCTCCAAAATTTGGCAGAAAGTGGGGAACGGAGTGTCTTAACACTAGATTCCCTCTGCCTAACCTGCTGTATGCGGGATACTGCGTGAAACTGATTATATATACTTTATTCCGCCAATCAACACGCAATGCTTCTGGAATCAGGCAAAAGATCGGAAGCGGAGTGTTTAATGCCACATGCGGGATACAATGTGAAGATAATAAAAAATTATAACTAGCTTTTACTTGTGGCTTTCTCTCTATAGTTAAACGGAAATCATTGAGAGTGGTGTATATACATGACATTTTCTAGATGCCCCGGGTAACCCTGACACAACAAGTTGTTCCTGATATTACTGTATACAACCAAGCAAACTCTTCAGGTTTACAATATTAGAATAAAAAAAGGAAATCAAATAACAAATAGTTTCCAAGACTTAGAAGTTGCCAGTTTGGGGCAAAAATAGATCAAACTACGAGGTGTTGCACGGGATCTTGCACACGTGTTATGTTACCTTGACATCCTTGTCGCCTACTCTTCATAAAATACTCTTGAAAATAATATATATATTTTTTTATTTTCAAGACTTTATTTTTTTATAAAGATGTATATATACAGCGAATTAAAAATAATGTAGGTACGTTATTTAACATTAATCGCAGAAAATACAAAAACATACAATTCAGAAAAAACAATTACAGAATTTACGAATAGAGCCAAGAAAAAGGTGAACAGATTATAAAGATTTAATAGCGAAACCGGAAAAACTTTCCAAAACATCCGGGAAATGTATTCGTAATCAGGCTATTTCCATATCTGATATCCAACGGAAAGTAGAAATACTGATTTAATTTTTTTAAACTGCTTTAAAACCAATCTTTATTTTATTTTTAGCCCACATTTTTCGTTTTTTGTTGTGCTGTATAATAGGTACAATACCGCATTTTTTCAGCTTCACGCTGTATTTCGCGTGTAGCTGGATAGGCATAGGGAGCCTAGATTTGAAACACTCTGTTTCCGACTTACCGAAGAATTCTGAAGAAAATGGCGTTATAACATGACGAAACTCAACACCACACCTTGCCTCGACACTAGAGCGAAGAATTGAAAATATTCAATATACTTCAAGTGGAAATTGAACCCATACCCTATCACGTTTATAGTCACACGCTAGTGCCCCTGCGCCTTGAATGCATACTGCACTGGCATATTGTGGTCTTAAAAATGAATTGACAAATATTTTTATTGGCTTCACATACTGAATGTACAATAGTACATATGTTTATACAAAGAAACATTCATGCACCATTTATCCATGAAAAACTGTAAAAACAAAAAGAATTGCAATATGTATATTTTACTCACAATACACAAATAAATTTTAAGAAAAAATATTCGGAATTTCAGAGAGTCCTGTACGGTTAAATGAGGCCAATGAGGTTGTGGGTTTAGCCGCCGCTTGAGGGAATTGAATATTTTCATTTCTTTAATGAGGCAAAGCGCGGCGTTGAGATCAGTCACTCAACACGCAATGCCTATAGATTTCGACAGAAAGTGGGAAGCGAAGTACCTTAACACCCTCCCTACCTTGATATATGCGGGATAAAGCATGAAGCAAGAAAAAAAATTGTACGGTTCAAAAAGTCGTTACTGATAACGTAAATTAAAACACGGTCTCGTACTAAGCTGGACATTTTCAGTATTGCTTTGGCAATTTACTGCTGGTATAGGAGAGATCGTGGCGTCAGTAGACTTATTCTCTTATCCTTAAGTCTTAAATTTTTTTTGTATTTATTCTTAAAAATGATAGGTAGAGAATCAAAATCACAGAACACATTATGTATATTAATATAAAGCTCCGTCTAGAGGAAATCATAAACACCACTAAAATATTTACACACAATTTATATAAAATAGTTATATTGTGCATAGTACGGGGTTGCTTCTTTTCTTTGTTATTTGACGTCGATTTTAATCACAGCGAAGCTATTAAGAGTCCAGCTTCTAGCAGTGGGGACAGGATTTCATTAATTCTCTCGTGACACTCACGTTTAACGCCAAGGCGAGTAAAAAAATCTAGTTGAGAAATACTTGCGCGTTTGGATGCAGAAATTTAAATACATTATTTTAACTTTTTTTTTTAGCATCACGCTGTATCCCCCGCACATAGTATGGTAGACAGAGATACCAGTGCGAAGAAAATGGAAATATAAACGTAAATAAATATTTCACTTCTTCGAGTGGGGATCGAACCCACAACCAGTCGATTTTGCAGCGCACGAAGTCACACCCTTGTGTCGCTGCGCCACGTTGGCCTCACTTTACACGAGTATATATATCATATCAATTCAAATTAAACAAAAAACTAGCCAACTATACTCGTGTAATATCAAAACACAGCTTATGATTAAGTATACAGAAGTTCGACTGTTGGTACAGTCTCAGCGCTCTCAGAGTAACGCGAAGTAAATGTCGCCTCTACAGACCGGTACTGATTACCTCTATATATTTCATTTACACCGCTGACACACATTAAGTATCAAAATGACTTTGCAAACAGTACGCTACTTGATTGTGTTGTAGAACTTACGTAGGGCAGGCAGAGGGAACCTTGTACTAAGACACTCTGATCCCCATTTTCCCCCGAATTCCGGTTTATTACGTGTTAAGTGGCGGAATCCAACGCTAATAAAATATTTTTAAAAATAACATATACTTGTACATTTACTACTTATCAATTACATGAGCTGTGTATGTATTATAGCACAACAAGGACACAAGATGTTATTTACTTAAATATACATAATTTTCCTATAAAAAAGATGTTTTAAGTTTTACAGTGTCATTTAGTAAAGTGACCCGTCATTAACCTAAATATTTAAAGACGTGCTATTTTTTCAGTCAAGGTCAAATTATAAGTAAAGATTACAAACTTAAAAAAATAATTATAATTAAACAAACATAGGGAATAAAATTTGCATACAAATTGTAAAAGGTCAGTAGTAAAGCTTATAGTAGAAGTAAATTATACAAATGTGTAAATATGTGTTTCGCCTCGTTACCAGAGAGAGGAAAATGAAAATATTAAATATATCATTTCGTGGAGTGGGAGTCTAACTCGCAACCTGTCATGTCAGCTATCACTTGCTTATTATATTGTCAGCTACACGCTGTATGCCGCACACAGCAGGGTAGGCAAAGAGAACCTAGTGTTAAGATAATCCGTTCTTAACTTTCTGCCGTATTTTGGAGATATTGCGCGTGAATGAATGGCACAACTAAATGCCGCAACTCTTGTAAAATATAAAAATTTTATTTCTTCGAATAATACGTGTAGTAAGAATAAATAACCAATGGGTTAGTAGAACAATTTACCTTTTTTTATGAGATCGATCTACAAGCTTCCACTGCCCCAACACTGCCTCAGGCCATCCTTTCTGAACAAGGGTCAAAATATCATTAATTCTTACGTCAAGAAATATCAACTAAGAAATGTACCTCAGAATTTTATTTATAAATAATTGTGAACATACTAAAAAACTGTATTTCTTATTAATATTCTGTGAAATAATTACCAGAGCGAGGAAATGTAAATATTAAATTGTTTACCCCGAATGGGAATCGAGTCCACGCGCGTCAATTCAACGAAATTACTTTACGTGTTACTTGATACAAGATATAGAAAACAAAACAACTAACTCCCTCGCATCGCTTTACTCGTAATAATAATCTAAAAAAATGTTTTCCTCAACATTGATAGTTTCTCTAATAATTAATCCCTTACTTAACAATCAAATTGGCCTCACACAGAAGGGTAGGTGGAGTGATCCTAGTGTTAAGACACTCCGTTCCCCACTTTCCGCCGAATTCTGGAGGCATTGCGTAATGAGCAGCGGAACTCAACGCCTTGCTTTGCCTCGACACCAGAGCGAAGAAATGGAAGTATAAATTTAAATAAAATTTTCTATTTACTCGAGTGAGATCGAACCCACAACTAGTCGAGTTTACAATCGCACTTTGTGTCCCTGCGACACGACTGGCCGTAATCTTAATTTAAAAAATATATGTATAACATAACAGTATCCACTACCTTAACATTTCTTTTTTTTTCAAAGTGTTCCGCCAAATTTTGGAGGCATGGCGTGTTGAGTGGCGTAACTTAATGTTGCACTTTGTCTCGACACCAGAGCAAAAACGAATGACTATATAAAATATTTCATTTCCTGGTATGGAAAAGGAACCCACACCTACCTGTCGCGTTTACAGTCACGTGCCCCTACATCATGAGTGACATATTGACATATTTAAGTATTTCTAACAATCAAATATGTCTAATTGCTACAAAAAATTTGTACAAGTAAGGCAAATTTTCCGTTAATTAAACTCAGCTTTTGTAAGATGTTGACAGAAAAAATTCGCAATTAGAAATTTTCTTTTCTTTTCTTTCGTCGAAGACGTTGATGAAGTAAAAAGCTCCGACGGATGTGCAAAAATTAAATATTCCAGTTGAATTAACAAGATGTTACTTTTTAATATTACTCGAACAAAGTAAAATAAACTGCCTGAAATTCATAAAAGGATTATTTCAGTTAATTATTACTTTTTAGAATTCCTTATAAGAAATAACGGAACCCTCATAGAATCACTTTGCTGGCCGTCTTTGTTACCTAAGTTACCTCGAGATCTTGCGGAGGTGTAAAGCATATTGCTTAAGCGTTTCGCTACAAATAATAAATGTACTAAATAAAATAATAAAAAATATATATTATTTTTAAGTATTTTACGTACATTTTCGTATCATTACATTTGAAATCGGTTAAATTTAATTATCAACCTTTTCACCGATAATTGTTGACCTGATTAAAACCAACCCTTAATTAGACATAACACAGAGTCAGGGCTGGTCGCTCATTGAAATGTTAAATAATGTGAAAATTGCAACATTTAAGTTGAGCGATAAAGAAATTAGGCATTAACACCGACCAAACTGTTCTCAACGACGCCAGTAATTACAACGACTTTGCAGGTACTGAAATTAAAATAATTTACGGTTTACAATGTAATTACTTGTAACGTTTATATGAATAATATATAGACATATGTTGAAAAATCAAAGCAAATGTGATAGATACAAAGTATTGAGGGCAGTCGTGGCGCAGGGACACAAACGTGACTTTAAATGCGGAAGGTTGTGGGTTCGATTTTCACTCGAGAAAGTTAAATATTATGTGTTTTAATTTCTTCGCTCTGCTGTCGAGGTAACAGCGCGGTGTTTCTTCCGCTCAATAGGCATATCTCCATCTTACAGTAAGCTCCCTCTGTCTACCCAAAATTAAAGGCATTTAGGTGTTGTCGACAGACACGCCCCCGTGTTCATGTTGGAATATTTTTTATCAATAATGCATGATCATAATAATTAATGTTCGATAAGTGTATCTGCAAAAACAAAAAAACTAAATATTTAATATTACCATTTCTTCGCAGCTA
>DWGR01000377.1:0-23730 GCA_018247715.1 Heliconius burneyi | reverse complement strand
ATCATTAGAAAAAAAAAAAAAAAAAAAAAAAAAAAAAAAAAAAAAAAAAATTGGTAAACTATTTGGTGCCTACGCTTAGGAGTTTATTTTCGCTCTGATATAGCAAGATGTATCTACCTGTTACATTTAGTATTAGTTCCATATACTATGTATCTTTTTTGTATGAATTGATGAAAACAAATGGTGGATCAATAAATAAACCAACAAACAAATAAATAAAAAGAAAAACAAATAAAAAGAAAAAATAATAATAAAAGGTTTTTAGCCACGCAAGGTCTCTTTCACACAAACACATTTTGATGAAGAAAAAATATATTTCCTAAAATATTTATTTCTTATGTATGAGTAGAATCAAAAATCCACGCACCGTGTGGACAACTCTTACAATTAGTAACAAAACTATTAAAGAGAACAATAAATCTGATAGTACGAAATACGAACTATAAAAAAATAATGAAGTAAGAAAATAATTAAGTTGAAAAACAATGAAAATACAAAATAATGAAGTTAAAGAAAAATATAAATAAGTAAAAAAGTCTTATAATATTACCACTACATTCAGACTTCCCATGTTTTGTTTTATATTATGTAGATCAAATCACACTTATCTAACATTAAACAAATGTAGTTAGTCATCATTAGTTTGAATAAATCTTAGACAGAGGTACAAAATATACAATACGCACCTACTGGATGCGACAAATATAGACTATAAATAGACATCTTAATATCGCTATATGCACACATTGAAAGCAAGTTCCATTTATTACTATTAATAACATAATTATAATGTCAATGATAGATACATTGCACAAATGCTTTGTGATATAACAATTGAAATTTATTATGTTATTAATATTTAATATGATGCCATACATTAAATCAGAGGAGTAGAGAGGAGGTCCTCGTCTCTACAATTATCTATTTATAATTCACTATTATATTTAATAATTCAGTTTGTCTTAGCAAAATATAAAAATATGTAGACAATATCCGAAACTTGGAAGGATATACTAATGACACTAATTTGTTCATGGGTACGCCGCCGTGCCGCGCGCCGCCGTGCCGCGCGCCGCGGGGCCTCACAGGAAGTCGTATATGACCGTGTAGATGATGGACTCCACGTGTGAGGAGGTACAAGTGGCGCAGTGCAGCTTGTGCGAGGGCGAGGCGGTGGCGTCGTACCAGGGCAGCTCGCGCTAGCGGCGCGCGCCGAACTCTACAGCGTCGTCGTCGGTGATATCGCCATGCCGCCACAGGTTGAGGCGCGACCTCTTAGCGTATTCTTGTGCCGCGCGATACTCCGCCAACAGCGTACGCAGTCGGTGCTCGCGGCTGTGCTCCAGCACCACAAGCCCTTCCTTGATAAGGTTCTTACCTATGTCGGTGCTGGTAGTGGGATCGACAAGCGTGACAGCGGGCGGGGAACCGCGCACCTCCACGTTAAGCATGAGTTTTTTATTGAGCGTGTCGAGCGAAAGGGCTCGCACGGCCTCCAGCTTATCGTCCGTGTCATTGGAGAACTTAACACACGCCAGCGTGTATTCATTCGCATATGGTGACTCCGACTCAGTGCCGGCGGGCAGTTGGGCTAGGCGAGCCTGGTTGACCACCTATAATTACATTTACATATTAGCTTTTATCCAATATTACATATAGTACAAGTTTTAAATATCAAGTGCTAGTGTTACCTCTCTGTTTCCGTAGTCAATGTAGAGAATCTGGGCTTGGTTCTCTTCTAAGAGCTTTTCAACTTTTGCTCTGTACCATTGATCATCTAATGAAAATCGTGCAGCACAAATGTGCCCTTTTCTTAGCTGGTAAGATCCAGGAAGAGGAGCATTAGCTTTGAACTCTTGATGAATCTTTTCCATGAGTGTTTCTAATTTGTTACCCAGTTCAATATGTTGAGCAAAAAATGTGCCTTCAGGGGTCACTTCTGTGACAATTACCTTTTCATATTTTATAATGCGTTCTTGTATAGGCGCATTCCGTTCCTTTTCAATTTCTTTATCGATTTCGATGTAGTTTTTCCAAATGCCAATGCGCGCCTTGAGAGCATTTTCTGCAGCTGCTTTAATTGATCGCGCATATTCAGACGTTTCAGCTGTGTGGTGCATAGAAGCTAACCCATTTTCCACCAGTGAGATTGACAAATTCTCATTGTCAACCCAGAGCCAGCCAATGAAGTTGCCAGCTTTGTCCATATCTTCAATAGTAACGTTGATGTCCCGTTGTAAACATTTCTCTTTTGTGAATTGCAGGGCCTCCTCACTGTATGGCTCTGCTTCCTGTATGCCGCTACCCCCAAAAGCGGGGCGTGCGCCTCGCGGACAGTTAACGCCCGCAAGCAGGAATGTCACGAGAACCGATTCCTTGGGGATGTAGATTCTCATACGAGATCCGCTAGCGACGAATTCTACAACAGCTTCAGTTTTCTGAGCTCTCTTCAAGAATGGGAAAAATTTCTTTGACTTAGCTGAATCTCCACTTGTATCTTGGATGCGATGGGTTGGAATATCTTTTTTGGCATGAAGACCAATAGCAGACTTCTGGGCCTTAAGTTCAGCTTCAAGCAATCTGTCGTAGTGTGAACTTCTCTGATCATTGTCATTTCTATATCTGACTACAGTTGCATATCCCAGATTTACTAATGCTTCAGCAATATTACTGTAAAAAAATCTTGATTCAGTAAATATGTCAAAAAGATCTATGTTATATCTAAAAAGGAATACTCACGTTCCACCAGTCACAACAGTGCAACAGGTTTTTTCAGGAAAATTATCTTTAGCTGGTTGAATGTAATCAACAATTACATTTACTTTCTTTCCAATCAATTTTTTCCGCAAGAATTCTCTTGCTTCATACATCCAGGGAATGTCATACAGAGGTTTGAAGCCTTTAGGCCTAGGTGACTGTTTGCCTTCTTCATCTAGACTGTTCCTAAAAGAAATGCCAAGTTTTTAATATACAAACTTAATTTATAAGATATATCATACAAATGTTATATTGTCATACTTTTCACGTGGTGATCTAATACTAGCCAAAAAGATCTTTTTCTGAACGTTTGTAGGAATTTGTTTAACAACAAGTGCATCTCCGTTTACAACTTCCATTACAATTGCAGAGAATTCTTTGTCCCTAGCTGCAATAACAGGAGCATTGCTAACATAGTTTGTCCAGATTCGCAGTTTAGCATCTTTTGCTGATCTTTCTGCCGCCCTAAGAGAAGAAGCACCTATAAATCAAATTTTGAATTAATGTTTTACATTTTTACCAATTTTGTAGATATATGACAACAAATGATACAAATTTTAATTTTACCTGATTTCATTACAGCTAGTGACCAATCAACGCATCTTGCAAAACCATGTTTAAGCAAAGCTTCTGCAATATTGCCTTGTGGGTGTAAAATTGTTCCAACAAAATTGTTATTGTTTACAGATTCTAAGATCACTTCCACATCCCTTTGTAGCAATTTTGATTCAAGAAAGAAACGTGCTTCTTTTGCATAAGGCTCAGAATCACCATCTTGCTTTACTGCAGGGCACTGTAATAAAGAAAAAATTTTGAATAATAGTATATCTATAATTTGAAACTACATTTTAGTAAATAAATTAATTTGGACACTTACTCGAATTCCAGACAGCATCATGGTTATATGAGTGTAGTCAGGCAACAAGCACAGTCTGACTGTAGATCCATCTCTGACATACTCAATGACTGCCTTTATTGGCTGTCCGTTGAACTTGTTCACATATTGTTTTGTATTCTCCACCGTCCACTTGATATCTCTCACATGGCTCTAAACAGTGAATTTACGAATGATATGAGTTATGATTACTTAATATTTTATGCACTTTATTCAATTTTTAAACACCATCATTATCTTACCTGCAATTCGGAACCCCAGATTCCCTTGCCCATAGAGCGAGCAACTTCTTCAATTTCAACAAGACGTTTCAATTGAGGAATGTTGCGACTTCCTTCACGCACTTTAGCAAGACCTTCAGATAAGAGAGCCTCTGTCATATTTTCATCTTTTAAGGGATCTTGTCCAGCCCAAACAGACCCATATTCTCTGGTTGCAGAATTAGGTGGTTTGTCTGCAGTGAATATAACTACTTTACCAATTAACTTCTTTCTAAGAAACTCCCGAGCCTCCCAGGCGAAAGGTTCATCTTTTGTCTCAGTGTCACTGAAATATAGAAAATGTCAACCAATTACATCAAAAAATATTGTTTATAGTTTAGTTTTATAATGTTATTCTACTACATAATCATATATTATAGTATATTTAGGGATAGAAACACACAAACAATTAATGAGTTCACAATGCAACTTTTCAATATATAACTACAATAGCAGAGGTCAATACAAAAAAAAATATAGATATGAAACATAGTCACAAGATTAAAAGCAAAGAAAAAACCAGGGCTACTCTCTTCGTAGGTATGGGCTCCACATAGTTTACGCAGCAAGTTCGCTTAGCACAATCGCTTTGGCTGTTTACAGAGCAACAGCTAATATACTAAAAACAATTATGCATAAACACCTACTAAAATAAATAGTTAAGAAGAAAGTAAGCATTGCAGGATTAGGAGCTCAAAGCAATGCCTGGGATTTGTGATGCAAGTGCAGGTTTAAGGGACTACTTTAAATGCACAATAATGCTCCACTGTTTAAGCTTCTGTCTCTATGTACCCAAATTTCAAATTTTTCTTTTAGTGCCTCCACTAAAATATTCCTAAGCCACTAAAAATTCCTGTTTAAGAATATAGTTTAATTTAATAAATAACGATATTGTTATTTTGATTAGCAAAATTTTCATGAGTGTAATCTTAAATTAGGATTCCTTTATGCTCCTTATAACATACTATCTTTATAATACTTTGATAAATGTGTATTAAAATGGAAATTACTGACAATACTTGTGTACTGATTTTAAGTTTTTTTAATTGGATTCTGTTCAGTGGTATCCTATTCATTGTTAATTTATAAGTTATCTAAAAAGATATATGATGTCATAGTAAGCCAGCTGTTATTAACAAAATAAAAAATCAGCTTCCCGCTGTATCCCGCACACAGCAGGGTAGGCAGAGCGAACCTAGTGTTAAGACACTCCGTTTCACACTTTCTGCCGAATTTTGGGAGTATTGCGTGTTGAGTGGCAGAACTTAACGCCGCGCTTTTGCCTCGACACCAAAGCGAAGAAATTGAGATATAAGTTGAAATAAATATTTCATTTCCTCGAGTGGGGATTGAACCCACAACCAGTCTGCTTTACAGTCACACATTGTGCCCCTGCGCCATGCTTGTCCTCACCACCTGTTATTAGTTATCAATATAAATTACCTAATATTCCTTAAACCTGAATGGTCTCTCAACTAAGTGTAAATAAAATGTAAATCTAAATTAAAATTTAAAACTAGTTGATTGCTAAGAATTACTTTGAAAGTTAAGGTACCAACTGCTGTAGACAAAGTACAATTATAATTAATGTTGTTAAATATGTTGTAATTTAATTTTCACGAAATGTTTAGACATTTCGTGAAATTTAATGAAAGTTTAGCTGCTACAAATTCAATTCAAATAATTTTATTCAAAATAAGAAGGTATGTGCTTCATTTTTTGAATGTCAAACAATCTACCACCAGTTCACTAAAGTTAATGCCTCAAACCTGAGAAGAACACGGCGCAAGAAACTCAGCGGAACTTTTTTTAAGTCAATTTTATACAGTGTGAGTATATTATTTCTGACAATGATACCTTTGAAACAGGCTGTAGCAAGCATTTAATTCCCAAGGCGTGTTATCATTTATAAAAACATTAATTTGGTAATAACCTTTAACACACAAATGTCTTTTCACAATTTTTTTGAATTGTGATACAGGAAATTCTCTGACGTTTTCTGGGTTCCTATTGTAAAAGTGTAGACATTGTCCCATAAAAGAATTACGGATTTGATGCAATCGAGTCACAGGTGCAATAAGTTTAAACCTATTTCTAGTAACCTATTAATATTATGACAATTACCAATTTAGGTAAAACCATTAATGTTTTTCTTAACATACATCACATTTTCAAAAATATATTGAGATGCAACTATCAACATATAGATTTCTTTAAACTTTTGCCTCAAGTATTTAGGGCCTAAATTATAGATTGCACGAATAGCTCGCTTCTGTAGGACAAATATTGTTTGAATACTGGCTGCATTACCGCAAAGTAAGATACCATAGGACATAATACTGTGAAAGTGACTGAAGTAAATAATTTGAGCCATTTCCAAGTCATTTAAAGTTCTAATTTTTTTTGACCACGAAAGCTACTGAGCTAAATATATTCACCAATCCATCAATATGGGATACCGAGAAATACCGTAGAATCGATAGGATCTATGGTTTCAACATTTAGGAGTACATCGGCTTTAACAATTTTTGTGTTAGGTGTTCTAAAAATCATGCATTTAATTTTCTTACAATTCAATAGTAAGCTACTAACACTGAACCAATGTACTACTTTCGAGAGAGCATTGTTTACATTGTCATATACAATTTGTCGTCTTTTTATTTTAAAAATCAAAGAAGTGTCATCAGCGAACAATACTATCTCATGGTTCTTTTCAACTAGATATGGTGAATCATTGATATATATTAAAATGAGAAAAGAACCAAGAATAGACTCTTGTGGGACCTCCATACTGATTACTGAACCAGGAGATTTCTTGCCATTTACATCAACCCTCTGAACGCTGTCAGCTAAATAGAAGGATGAGTGCACATCCTCTTATGCCATATGCCTTCACCTTAGCATACAACATTTCATATAAAATTGTATTATTATTTATATTGAATAAAAATGTGTTAAGTTACATTTATTAACACTAAAGGAATTACTTACTTGTTGGCAGTTTTTTGACGAGCGAGTTTTGGAGCAGTGATGCCAGAAAAGGCAATTACTTTTTCTGGTGGTGGTCCACCTTGAGGCTGTTTTCTAATGATCACCGTGTCTCCTGACAGTACCTTAGTAATGTTTTTTTGTTATATTTTGAGATCATAAAAAAAAACTCAACAAGAAATAAATAAGTTAACTACAAAGATTACTATTGGACTGGGCAAGCTGTCTTATTCGAAAATAAATTGAATCTTAAAAGAAATAATTTTAATGGAGAATAAATATCGGATTCACATAATATAATAAAATGTTACATTCTAAAGTTAAAATCGATCGATCGAAAAAATGTTATGTTAAAAATTGCGGACGCTGTGCCAACAGGGCAAACGATATGAGCACGAGGTGCAAGCATCTACAATATAATTCCATTTCAATTAAAATTAAGCATTGTTCTTACCTGTTTCACGATACCAATTTTATAAGAAGGCATTGGTGCTGGAGCACTCATCTTTAAAACAAATTAATCAGACAACGTGTTAAATGAAAATCACTAAAGCTCGAGGAAGTTCCAGCAAAACGTGGCGGCGCCTAGCAGTGTTGCCATGAAAGAAAGACATAGCATGTTGCAAGACTTCTTATACTAAAATATACAGACTATGAAAAAAATCATTACAAATTACTTTTACACGCATACGATAATAATTTATATATATTATCTTTTAATGAACACGTATACAAAATAAGTTATTTATTGGAATACTTGTCGAATTTTTTGGTTATTTTTTTATTCAAGCATTTAGATATGTTGTTTACCAGAGACAATAAAATTATAGAATATATTATTACTTCGGTCAATCTTCGGTACCGTACCGGTATCCAATGTAATTAATTGGTAAGGATTTATTGTATACTAGGGGCCTACCAGCGGCTTCACCTGATTTAACTACATGATTATTTATTTATTAAACAGAGTTGACTGACAATCAATATGTTAATGTCAATGAATCAGTAGAGGTTCATTAAAAAAAATATCGGCATTTGAATGAATTCTAGCCATGAGTTTGCCTGTAAATATAAAGCAATCCATATAATAAATCTGCATTATTTGGAATGTGACGATGCACAGCATCTGTGAGAGTGGGCTGTATACTTCCCTTTTAGCAGCCAATGATTTTCCTTTCCGATTGTTGTTTTCGACCAATCAGCGATCTGCCGGAAGTCACGTGATCGCAGGTGGTAGGGCGCCTGAACTTGTAAAAGGCGCAACTACGCTTCTTACCTCATCCCGCCCGGTGACGCTGTCAAAACCGATCCGGGTCGACAGCAACAAATCCATTCCAAAAAAAAAATTCTTACCTCATAGCAGACATTCACCAGGAGCTTTAAAAGGATGCTGTGCATCGTCTCTCCACAATAATACAAGTTTTATTGTTATGTAAAACTTGTACTTTTTTTGTGATAAATCTGTATTTTTAATCGATTGTTCTCCCTCTCTATGATACTTTAGAGTCTATTTATCTAATAATGATAAAATTTAAATTTTAAAATATCTGGTGATGCTTGTGTTACTCGGTGACTTCTGTATTCAAATAGGATATTTTTGTAATAGTTATGTAGGGACTCGATATCGAATGGAAAGTATCGATACTTTACTCATGAGTACTCATAAAAGTATCGGAACAAAAGTATCGACATCTCAATGTATCGAGTACTTTTGTTAGAACGCGCATGCCTCAACGTCAATGTCAAACATTAACTCACGTCATTACATCACTGAAGTCGGTTGATATTACATGAGTAGTTTCAACGTTCAGTAGAACGGAACATTAATAAATAATAGTTTTTTTTTCGAACATGAGGTTAATGCTGTTAGCCCTATTGGCTTTTACAGCGACACCGGTTGGGTAGGAAGAGGGTACTCTGTCGATGAAGTTAAACAACAACAAAATGGCGTTCCGCTTTTGCGTTATCAATATTGCCAAGTAAGGCCGGCAACGCACCTGTAACTCCTCTGGTGTTCCACGGGGTCGTGGGCGGCGGGGATCACTTACCCTCAGGTGACCCGAACGCTCGTGTGCCTTGTCCTTTTACCATAAAAAAAAAAAGATATCTTTATTAAAAAGTACTTGGTAAGTATAAGTATCGAATAAAAAGTATCGAGTACAAAAGTATCGGTATCGAAAGGAAATGTACTCGATACCACAAAGTATAGTTTGTTTGTTGTTGACTTTGTACTCGTTACTCGTGCTGTATGTTGATAATAATAATAGATAAAGATTTCTTAGGGCACATAATGTCTTCAGACTAACATTGCTGTGTTCCTGGGTGCAAAGAGAGTAAAGATATTTTTGATTTTAATAACAAATATAAAGCCAAACCTAAAAAGAGAAACCTAACCTAACACCTAAAATGTTTTGTGGCTTCTCTGCTTTAGTATTTCTCTATATTATACGTAACAAAAATTTTGATTATATATTCATATTGGCAAAATCGATTACTTAATAGAGACAGTTGTCAAAATCAGTTGGCGTTGCATGTCATTCTAAAGTGACACCGATTACTGATTGATTATTATTTCAATTACAAATGTGGTTAAGACCTATTTGTAATTATACAGGGCTGGAGCAGTGAAAGGTGAGTGTTAGTTACTGTAACGGGGCCCCTAAAGCCTACAATTGTGGTCACAAGTCCACGGCACTGCTCCAAGCTTCACATCAGTGAGTCGATGACATTACTCATCCTTCACTGGATTTGACCTTCTTATTATTTATTGTCCTTTCGATTATCACCTTTATAATTGGCTTACTTTTGTTATCGTTTAGTTATTTATGGTTTCAGTAATTATTTGGTTTAATATGATCACATATGAGTGGAACCAAAGGCCAGTATGTGGTCTGAGGTTTTATCCGTTTATTATTAACACTATATATTATTATATATATATATATATATATATATATATATATATATATATATATATATATATATATATATATGTTACCGTTAGATGATGAAATCGGTTAGGTTATAATATTACCAGTCAATAAATATTAATAAATATTTCATTTCCTTGAGAGGGGAGCGAACCTACAACCAGTTGTGTTTACAGTCGCACAGTCCCCCCTGCTCCACAGCTGGCTCCAATTCAAAGGCTTTTTCAATAATGAAGCGAATTGATAGAACAATAGTAAAATTCTTAAAGATTGTCTGTTTAAAAAGTTGAAGAACTTGTTATAATATTTATTTTTATAATCAAGTTATATAATACTATGCTGAGTTAAAATAAAAAAATAATTAAGAATATATCATTTATGAGCCAACACGTAATGACAGAAGTAAAAATCCAATATCGAATACCATAGATTATTCCATTCTTAATTATGTGAAGTTTAAATTATTAACATTTTATTAATAACATTTTCAGATAAAGGAATTCTACCTGCAGAATCTAAACAAAAGGCTGACCTTGTATTATTTTTGGACAATATTTGACTCCATAAATGGCAGCAAAACAAAAAACATTAATGCAAGTTATTGCTTGGTCCAGCTACAGCCAAGTCTGTGCACGATAAAATATGGACAGAGGCAAGAATTATATTTAATTCAATGAATTTTTTGTCAAGCAGTTGAAAAGTAGAATCTGTTCCTACTGTGTGAAATTGGGTGTGGACAATGAATAAAATTCAAACATTATTACAAAAATTGAGTACAATATAATCCCAGTGTGGTTGCGACACCTAAATCAATATCCCCTTCAAAATTTAATTGGTGCAGTAAGAAGTCACGGGTGTTGCAAACAACAACCCTACTTGTGATCTGTTTGAGTCAACATTTGATAAATAATTTGTTTAAGTGTCCACATCCTAGGTAAAATGACCGAGGTGAATGAAATGTTAAAATGACCATTGCCAATCATTACATGCTCTCTTTATCAATGACAATAGAGAAAATATGTCATCGAACTGCACATTTGATTTTCAATCTATATTTAATTAAGAGATGACATTTGTGAATATGAAAGAAACTGATCTTCATATTATAGTACTCTGCAGTATATGTGCATATGTATGGATATTATTTAAAAAACAAAAACAATCATTTTTAAATCATGCAGTCGATGTATGAGTGATTTATCTTCCAAAGATGAAATTGAATATATACAATATATAGAATATACAGGTTAGTGGTGGCTTTGTACTCCCAGGAAAATATTTATTAAATTAATTTCAAATATCTTGGGATGTATTTAATCAAATCGTGAAACAAAATTTAGAAAAAAGAAAATAAAAGAAATAATCAAAACTACAGTATTTAATTTGTTAAATAATGCTTTTTGCGCCTAATGCGCCTAGCTATAATGTCATACATAAGTCCTGCACTTTTAATGGTTGCCTGTAAGAGATCACTTGTAGTGATAAGGCCGCCATTGGACATGTTAATTTAAGTACCTACATATGTACCTATGTGTCTATGTAATGTGTCTTTCTTTTTTTTTGTGTGTGTAAATTTTATATATTCATATTTTTTCATGTGCAATAAAGTATTATTATTATTATTTATATTAATTGATTTGTATTGTATTCAATGTGTTTTACATAAAAATAAATTAGTTGATTAAATAATTAATATTGTGATTTGTTGTTTGATATATAACTATTGTAAAAATATTAATAGGATATTGGCTGGGAGAAAGCAAATTGATGATGATTGTGATAGATTCCAAATGAATGCAGAGACATTCAATAAATGTTTTAAGACACCTAGTCTGATTTAAGACATAAACTCTTGTTATTTGATGATGACAAAATTATAAGCTTAATAATATATACTTGAATAAAAAGCAAACAGGTTGCAACATTACTAAATCACGGAAGAATGTAGTTAAATAATATTAAGTATATAATAAGTGCTTTATCACTGTTATAATTTATAATATAACATTTAATATTATGTTATTTTATTTCATTATCTTTAAACTATTTCAAATTACAATTAAGTGTAACTTTAGTATCTTTAATGATTCCGTCTTCAATTACTATATACAATAATAATAGTAATAGTTATTCCTGTTAATAATTCTTAATAGGATCATTAATCTCACTTGAGTTATACTCATTTGTAATTAGATATAGGTTAAAGATGATGAAATAAAATAACACGATATAAAGTTATATATATATATATATATATATATATATATATTAACAATGGTAAAGCACTTATGTTATTCTGTCTTTCACATGTAATATTCTCGAGACAATTTTTTAAAATCACAAATCACAGAAGTTAGTTAAAAGTTAATTTAAAACTAAAATATTATTTAACAATATTATCTCGTAATTTCGAAACAATTATTTGTTATGTAACACATAATTTTTGTCATAATCAAAGTACAGATATAATGTATACTCATCATCATATAATCAGTGCATACTCTGTGACTCTTGGTGATTGGTAGATTATTTACCTAGACTAGTCTAGATAATAAACTATTTTACGTCCATATAGTATTAATCGAAATTTTACCTTTTCCGAGATTATTTGCCGTTTTAAAAAATGGTAATGGTATGGTGTTTAGCACCATATGTGCTTAAAAAATGATTAGCGTGTTTTTGCATCGTCTATTGTTATGTTTGTATTCCCTAATGTACGTCTCATTTAATTATACAACACGGAGCCGACTGCAAGTTGTTCAATAAAATCAATAAATTGGAGATATATTTTATTTACTACACCTTTTCTACATCTATATATATATATATATTGTATAGATGATACTAGGTCAAATATATGTAATATGTAGATAGCGCTGATCCATGTTAACACTTTTGATGCCGAAGTTTGGTCTCATATTATATCGAATGTACTCAGTGCTTTGGATAATGCTATACTTATTGGGTAAAAACGGCCGGAAACGATAGCTACATACCAATCACCTATATACTGGATGTATTTATTAAATTATATTGATGAGTAAAGTATGGCTTTTATTAATGTATTTGTTTTTCTTTCAATACTGGCTGTTCATATCATCGCCCTGTAGAATTATTACGAAATTTAAATAAGGAATAGATATGTCAAATGGCTATGTTAATAATCACCTATATCTTCAAATCCCTTACCGAGTATGGTATGATTTATATTATGTAGTATTTGTCAGTATCGAAAGTGAGTATTATATATTTTAAAACAGTAATTTTAATAAAGGTCAGTGCATTTAAAATATGGCCAACGCTGATTATAGAAAAGATGTAATGGCTGTTCGTCCCAGGAGCGTTTATACAGCACATTCTTATAACCAGGTATGACTGTAATAAATAATTAATAATTTTCAATAACTTCAGCTATAATAAAATCTATTAATGTTGTTTATATATTTTTTTTATTTATTATTAGTCTTGTAAAATGATTTTATTATTTAATAACTTTTTTTATTGCAAAAACTCACCTATCATATTTAACACCACGACTAAGCTCTCCAATTTATCAAAGCTACAAATAGTACAGTATTTTATTATATAATAGGAGGAGTCAAGTTTGTCTACCTTTCAAGATTATAGTAAGTTTTTAGAGGGTGGACTTGGTCAAGCAGAATTAGTGGGGGCATCTGGTTGGCAGCCGCCATGGCGTGCTCCATTACAGCGAAAAGCTCCATTTTATCCTGGTGACGATATATTCCATGCTGATACTTGGAGAGAGCTAGAGGTAAGAAATGTAATAAGAAATAAAACTGCACTATTCGCTTTTTGGTACATTTGCGATTGGGAGTAGGTACTTACCGTAGGTTTAGCTAGTACTTATTTTTTTGTTATACATAGTTATTAATTGGTAAATAAACACACATACTAAATAACAATTGTGATAAACAAATAACACAAAAAATAAAAGCTTTTCAGAATAATTCTGTCACTAAATGGATTCTATTTATAAATGTCTGATCCGTTTATTTTAATAGATTTCATTTGAGGCGGGATTAGAAGCCTACATTTTAAAATGGCGGCTTTATTAAGGCTAAATCTTTTTATTTTCATCATCTGTATGTCTGTATCATTCAAAAAGTAGAATCTGTTGGCGTATATTAGACAGAAATTTTACGTTTACTTTTATTTATTTAACTATACATATTTATTGCTTCATTCTTCGAAGTTCCATTTCCTTTCGAAAGCAATAACACTAGCATAGTATTATGTCAATTGACTTTTTATTAATAACTTTTATAGATTAAACGCTTTCCTTTTGGTATTCAGACCTTCAAACTGGGCGAGCACCAAGCAACAAATTTTAAAATAATATCCTTGGATTCTATTACGACGATTTTTTTAAACGACTTCTGTAAGAAACGGAGGTTATAAATTCGACAGTATTTTTTAAAATTTTTTTGTTACCTCAAAACTTTTGACTGGGTGAACCGATTTGATGATTTTTTATATTTGAAAGTTAGTGCTTCCCGTGTCGTCCTCGTGTCGCGCTTATCGATTTCAATGTTTTTTTTTTATTTGAAAGGATACACTTCAAGGATTGTTTGGTGCAAGTTTTGCTAGGTTCTGATTATGGGATCCGGTTGAAATTGAACAAGTTTGTTTTTTTTTAGTCAAAATTATAATTATACAGTAAAAGTTACGAGGTAAAAGGTTGTAAAAATGGGTTTCAGAAGTGATATTCCTCATCGTTACATTTCTTTTTTAACCAACTTCAAAACAGGGAGATGGTTTCAAATCGCTCGCATATTTTTTATGTATGCACAAAAATAATATATGACAAAGATTGAAGTTTTATATAGGACAACCACTAACGTACTAAGCGTAAATATTTTTTTTAACAAAGAGAAAAACTGACTTTAAACAACGAACTAAAATAATTTTACAAATATTTATAATTTTGAAGTCTGTGTCAAGTTAATGCCTTCCGTACTACAATATTTACTTACAGATACTTTAAATTACTAAGCCTGTTTGTTTTACTTGTATTTCATATACATTAAAATGCATTACCTGCATTAGTTATAGTTTATATTATATGTGCATAGGCTGTTTTATTTTATAAGAAATTTTTACTTTATATTATATCAGTGGCCACCCACAACTTCGTTTTTTGTCTTAATCCGATTGACTATAGGCTTAAAATTACTTATCACGTATAGCAGGATTGGACACCCTGCTTTATTTTATCATAGCGGGGAAAATTAATCGCTTTTATTAGTAATAAATAGCCCGAGGTGAAACCTAACTCGACATCTTCGCGTCCAGTCCTCCTGCGCCAAAATGAGTTTTAATATTTTTTATTTGTCAATGAAAAAGGTCTGTCGTAGTAAACAACTCTTACTAAAGTATTATTTTTTTATTTGTTAATATTCATCATTACTTTTAATACATCAATGAGAAATACCTGTTATGCCGAACAATCTTAAATTAAGGCGACGTATCATCGTTTCTTATAGTTAGTTAAACTATAAGAGTAATAAGGTAGTTAACGTTATTGTGGGTTATCATCAGATGTTCCCGACCTTTATTTTTTTTATGTCAATGGAAATGTGTGTCACGCTGAACAACATTTACTAAGTCGGGTGGTATCAGGAAGTAGGCAAAATCGGGAGCGAAGATAAGAAGTAAAATGAGGATTATTGAGTATGTTAAGAAAATAAACATAGAGTATGCATATCTCGATGAAGTCGGATTGGAAGCCAATTAAGTTGAGCACGAAAATGGGAAACGTGATCGTACTTACGCAAATCAAAAATGAAACGTAGTGATATATTTTGTAGACGCTCTAACATATTGAGTAGCTCCTCTGTTACATCCAAGATCATACATCAGTTAGTCAAGGATAGGCAAGAACAGAGATTGTGCCAGCATAATTTTGGTTTTGAAGTGAAGAAAAATATTGGAGGCGCCTGAGACAATGGTAGGAGAAATGCATTATTGCGTTTACTAACTTCGTTGATGTGACAGATATAAATATAAACTACAATATTTCAGCAACAGAATTCAAACACATAAGGATATAACCTTAATAAATTATTAAAGACATTAAATAACAAAAGAGTCTTTTGAATGAGAGCCCTGAGGTACACATAAAGAATATTCAAGTATATAAGTTTCTGTATTAGGCGTATTAAACTGTATTATTATTCTGTATTAAATTCCTTAGAATGACCAAGATAATCGACGCTCAACTGATGTCCCTAGTCCATAGCGTTTAGGGTCACGTTGTATGGAATGTTTTTCAACTTTAAATTTTCTTTATTTAAATAGACTTGTAGGTACTTGATCATTAAATACAGTATAGGACATATAGAATAGGATACGTTTAATTATTTCTTATAGTTTAGCTGGACCACTAATGTTCTATATCAGGTATGGAAGTTTTTGAAATCAAATATAGCGTAAATCATACCCAGGCCTAATAACTACACAGCACTAACAGCTTCATTCAAATCCGTCCAATAGTATAGAAGAGATACGTGTACAAATCTATAAGTGTTTTATTGTTTTTATTATTTGTAGCCTTTATTTAGATATTAAGTTTTATCTAACCTAAATAAGTAAATATTTAATTTACGTAATTATGTAAAATCTACTCCAAGCTTAATAAACAGCGTATCATTTGACACATAGGCCTCTTTCAAGTTTTCAAGGTCTCAGTTTTTCCAATACTTTCTATAATTGGTTTTCCCTCCAATAACTTTAATCCATCCACCTTTTGACGTGTTTGTGTCTTGTTCTTTTACAATCTCGTGATTGCCTTTTTGTAATAATTTACTCCATTTTATAGAGCTGTCCCTTGTCATGTGTTTTGTTTATCATAATTTTAGCTGTTTCACTTTTATTATTATATCATCTACCTTAGTTGTTGATCTTATGCCAGTCCTAACATTTTTCGTTTTATTCCTATTCGACATGTTTAATTTTTTTTTTCTGAGATAAAGCCCAGGTTTGACATTCGTATTTGAGACGAGACAGAATGCACAGCTCGAATACTTTTTTCTTAGATACCATAGGAAAACTAAAACTTTTGAATATTTTTTTAAGGACCAATATCTTTTTCAAACATTATCTTCTATTTCGTGGTTCTCTCTGTCTACCCTGCTATATGGGAATATCAAAAATTTGCATGGATGGAAGGTTTAGTAAAAATATTCTTTTCAAGATCATGTTGTAGATAAATTTTTAATATGTGTGAAGATACGATTCTTTTTTTGGAAAAATAAAAAAAATTGTGTGTGTGTGTGTGTGTTGGATCATCATCTATGGATATAGCTTTGTTGTTTTATTATATGTGTTGTAAAAAAATCAAAATCATATTTTTTGTTTTATGCAACATAACAACTAAATTCCTCCGCGACGTATACAGCAACAGTATTAAGTACAAAGTGAAAGTTGCATTCCATTTAGGAGCTCACTGTACGAGTCAAGATGTCTGCTCCGTCTTCAACTTGCCATCTCGCTACTTAAGCATGAACTTACACTTTACGTGTACATTACGCAGACTTCTTGAAGAATGTGTCGCATTTTTTTGTTAAAATCTGATTTATTCTATTGTAAAAACGCGATTTTGTACCTAGCCTGTTTGATTAAATATTTTTCTGTATGAGAGAGCTAATCCAGCACAGGACAGTACACGAGGTCTCTACTTCCCACCGCTGAGATTATACATAAAGTCATGGGTCATTTTAAATATTCGTTCACAATGACCCAAATACTCACTGGGCATAGGTACCACTTAGAATATCTATATCGTTTTAAAATAAAAACCACAGACAAATGTCCATGTGATGGCGTTTCCACCCAGAGCCTGAATCATCTTATGAAAGATTGTCCTAAATTTACCTTCTTCAACTGACTTCAACACTGTATGACATGTAATGCAACAAATACTCATGAACCATACAACATAATAGAAATTTGCAATAGTCCGGTTTCAATGAGCTCAAAAATTTTCTAGAAGGAATAATAGACAAATTAAAAGGTCTTAACGTATCTTCAATAATTTTTCATAATTTTACGAAACTGCAAGCACACGATAACGTGCTGCTGCCTGCTTGCGAGGACGAGGAAGAAATCGGCGGCAAGAGCGCTCTCCCCGGATTTCGAGCCTGTTTCCGGCCGTAAACGGAGCGTTGAATTATTTAAATTTTACATAAGATACATAGCTATCGCTATTTAAATTTATAATTAATTTATTTTGAGTTTATCGGGTTTTCGTTAATGTATTTTCTATAATTTGATATTCTTTCTTATCAAAACAAATATAATAATCACTTTTGGCAAGCTATCTAGATTGAAATTATAGTTTACTGTACAACATTCTAACATACTGACGTAGCCTACGAGCGGCATAGTATGACCGGGCGGTCTGCATGTTCTATTATATAACAAAACAATAGAAATATATTTTCTGTACATTTAATATTTTTAACTGAAATGGATTGAGGGACACGTAGAAAGAATAGTAGAATTTTTTTTTTAATTCCTTATCTGTCTGTATGTATGATCACGCGAATCTTCGAAAGTTCTTCACCAATTTACTTAAAACCACCACCAATTGCTTTGTTTTAACTCAACATTTAAACTTTGTTTCATCAAAATAGGTTCATTAAACAAAAGTTATAGGCATTTGAATGAACTCAAGGCATGAATTTGCCTGCAAATATAAAGCAATCCTACACTTATAATAAATCTGTATTTTTAGCCGACTTTCAAAACAAGAAGGAGGTTCTCAAATATTTTCGATTCGATATTCGATTCATTTAATTATTTTGAATTCGAATTCGATATTGGATTATTCGATTCGATTTGGGTATTTTTTGTAATATGCAATCATTACAGTTATTTTACAAAGTATATTATAAATCTTTACCCAAATCAATAACATTCTAACATTCAAGGCTGTTTCTGAACGAGTGAATTAAATAAGTTATTGACATCAACACATAATTAGGACTGTCAGTCAATTCTGCTTATTAATTTTTCCGCTGGCAGGCCGCTAGTAATATAATATTTTTTTTCTCTCGCCCTTGCAACACGAGGCGTTGAGTGGCAACCCGGCCCGTACTAACTCTACTTTTGGTGGAAAACGTAGAAAGATGTGTCTTGACACTCTGCTCACTTGGCTTTGCACGCTACTTGTTGCTTATAGAAGTGGCGTGGCAAATCCACACAAGCGGAGTTGTGGGCAGACTAGGGAATATTTAAATAAACCTAGTCATATATCTAAATAATTGTAATTTGTAGGTAACGGATGGAATAGGAGGTGCGACTTATAATGTTTCCGTAACTCCGCATGGCACCGTTTGTATGCGGTTAAGGGATCGAGTTAAGTTAGTATAATTGCTATGCATAATATATCTGGGTAATTGTTGTTTAACTACAAAGAAAATAAACCAAACTAATGCGACGTTGAGTTCCGCCAACAAGCAATGGCTCGAAAATTCGGCGAAAAGTAGGGAATGGAAGTGTCTTAATGAGAATGGAGTGTTTTTACACTATCACGTATACGGGATACAAGAAAAGCTAAAAAAGAAGTCAAATCAGTGACGTTTACACTTGTAAAAAATATTTTCATTTTATCGTTAGTATAATTTTTTTTAACTAAATAATTGTTTAAATATTCATTATGTCAAATATAAGGGTAGACATGACCATCGATGGAGCTGTACGTTTGACTAACGCTAAGAACAACATTATCCTTGCGTTGTCACGGTCTGGTGCATCCGCTGCGCTCATACATCCCAATGGCCGCGTCTACCAATACGGATCTCGCGTTGAGATTCAAGCAAGACATCAGCAGGGAAACAACAAGTAAGATGCATGTATATATTTTTCTGTTTTCAATCTTTAGTTTTATTTTGCAAACAGGGTAAACAGGGAGAAAAGAGTAACACTTTGTTCTTTGACAACGAGTGGGATAAGCAGTACGTACCTACCTAATATCTATATTGTACATCTATTGACATATACTTATAACTAGCGACTCGGTCACGGCTTCGCCCGCTTAAAGTACTGAATTATTTACTTAATGCACTATATTATGTTCGTTACGTGATTTTATATACCTATATGTTTGCAAATATAATAAACTTTTGTACTTTTAACATAGGGGCATCTATTGAATCCTTACCTATTTCCATACAATCAACAGATAATGCCATCTGTTTCACTTCTCATGTCGTGCTCCTTCCCCGACGAGTGGAAGGAAGCCATTGTGTTAGGTATTCATAAGCCTAATAAGCCACGGACTACGCTCTCTGGCTATAGACCTATCAGCCTTCTCAGCTGTTTAGGTAAAATTTATGAGAGAATCATTATCATTAGACTCTCCGATGACACCGCCTTATACACTTCTTCGCGTAACACACGCATAATAGCCGATCGACTTCAGAAAGCTGGCACTCGGTGTGTGGTTCCGCCAATGGAGAATCGAGGTTAATCCAGAGAAGAGTAATGTGATACTCTTCCCTCCCGCTTGTTGAGAGCACGCCTCTACCATCTAACTATTAGATAAAGTCATTCCCTGGGAAAAAGAGGTTAAATATTTAGGTGTCGCTTTAGACTCTAGACTCTCCTTCAAACCGCACGTCACGAAAGCTTGCAATAAAGCTAAATTTATTCTCAATAGATTATATCATCTCATAAACAAGCGTAATAAAATATCACTTAGAAATAAGCTGACACTATGCAAAACTTGCATAAGACCCGTTCTCTCCTATGCTTGTGTAGCGTTCGCGCACGCTAAGCTAGACACCATGCTTAAACAAATAAATTCTTATGTATCGCATCAGGTTGTCCCTGGATCGTGCATAACGTTGACCTACATGAGACTTTGAACTGGAATCGAATTGGACTTTGAATGGAATTCACGAGCACTGCAAACACGTAGCGAAACGCTACTTTGAGCGCGCAGGCTCGCACGCGAATCCCCTCATTGTTAATGCGTGTGATTATACCCCTATCGCGCTCCCTAGACGTAGACGCCAGCGTAGCATCCTTCCAGACTCCGGTGACGCCATTACTATATCGTGGCTGGTTTACTTAGCTTAGGTGAAATCCCAGTCCGCTCGACGATTGCAAGCCGAGGTTCGAGACCCGCAGGGGGCGCCCTTAAGGTCGTCGACTTCCTCACAGGCAGTCACTTAGTGCTGCATTTATTCAGGGACAGAGTGCCCCCTTCCCTACCCAACCGGTGTCGCTGTATAACCCAATAGGGCTAACAGCATTAACCTCATGTTCGAAAAAAAAGTCGACCTCCACTCGAGGAAAAAAGCCATCTGTTTAAAATCGTTTGAAGCTAACAGATGAGAAAAATGACTTATAAATTTCTGGCAATAATCAATAAATAATTTGTAAGAATATAATAATATTCTAATTATTATAGATTGATATATAAACCATCCTATCTTTCAAGGCGAATCAAACTGCACATAATGTGCAAATTTGATTAAAATCAGTTCAGTATTATAGGAGTCCATCGAGGGCAAACAACAAGACACGTAATTTATATATATATTATATAATAGATTATATATTATATAATAGATTATATATAATAGATTATACAAAATATGATGCAATTGTTAACTAACCTATGAATGTGTTGATATTGTTAGCTTCGCGCTGTATCTTGCACATAGGCAGAAGAGTGGGAGACCTGTTAACCTAGTATCACGACACTCCGTTCTCATTAAGACACTTCTGTTCCCCACATTTCACCGAAATAAATTTTAATGGAATATATTAATATTCCTATAATAAAGGAATATTAATATATAACGTACTTAAAAGCTATACTCGTATATAGATTATATTAATATACAATCTATATATAGCTTTTAAGTACATCTTTGGTAAAGTTAATTAAAATGCATTCATCGTCGCTTAATTAAAAGTCAAAGGGCTCGTTTCGTATAATGCAATGAAAAGTGGCAAAAGCCCGTCACTCTTTGTGCTCTGTGAAAACCTTTATACTGCTCTCCGGACATGCGACCCTACCCGTCAAAGGATATTTTTTTATTATTTGTCAATACCCGCAGATTATGTACATTGAAAGCAATCAAGCTTAAAATACTCGTATTTTGTAAGGATTTCAAATTATTTAACATTAACTATAATCTGCACTATTTTCTTTTCGACAATATTCTTATCTACTCCTACTTACTATCTCTTTTTCGACAGGTATGCCAAGATGTGGTACAAGGGTGTATCGTTTACGGCTGAGCAGTGTGCTCTAGTATACTTGGTGGATGCAGCAGGCACTCGCACTACCACAGACACTTTTCTCGACATGAGTCAAGATTTTACACTGAACGTTTTTTACAAGTAAACAGCCAATTTTTATTATATAATAAGTTACCGGATACATATACTATTTATTATATATACCTCTAATATACTGTAAAATCACACAATTAAATAGCTTTTTTGTGAAATAAAATGACTATTTAAATTGAAACTGCCAAAGCATATTGTATTGTTATTTATCGCAGCGCCAGGCGGAAACACTGCGTTTTCATAGTAGAACGTGTTTGCTCTCACGGTGCGGCGCGCAGACAGCCGATTGTATTCCCTCCTTTATTTAAGCTTCGTATTTTCCGACTTATATTCACTATTGTTAATGCCAGAAATTAAGTAAAGAATATTTTAATTGCTTCTTACTTCAGCTTAGATATAACGCCGTGTGCAGGGTAGGCAGGGGGGGGGCTAGTTTAAGATACTCCGTTCCCCACTTTCCGCCGAATTCTGGAGGCATTCCGTGTTAAATTCCGGAACTCAACGCCGCGTTTTGCATCCATACATTTTATTTATTTTACATAATTTATAATAACGCGATTCATGATCTCTCTTTAAAACAAAACATAAAGCTAAAATGCTTACTATTACAGAATAATGTTCTTTATATTTTATTTGTTTTTATGTAGTGATTTCTATAAATACCTGCGCTCTTTTAAATCTGTAATATTGTATTTCAATAGTTTTATCATTGATTTAAATCAATTTGTTAGTTGTCTATTTGCGTTTTTAAAATTAAAGACTTTATTCTGATATAATGCCAGCCATGGCTCAGGGGCATAAGCGTATGACTGTAAAACACGACAGGCTGTGGGTTCGATCCAACATGCATTGCGTCCAGAATTCGGCGGAAAATGGAAAACGGAGTGTCTTAACACTAGGTTCCCTGCTCAGTGCAGGATAAAGCGTGAAGTACTACTAAATTCCACTCAACTCAATTCCATTCTTAAAAAGAAATTTAGTAAACACACAAAATTTCTGGCTTAGTTAACATTTAGTGTTAGTTTTTATGATTATAAGAAACGTAAAGAGAATTAGCTTTTCAAAAAGCTTACGTAACATTACATAATAATAATGTTTTTAGTGAATCTCGTCATGGACCGTCATATGTGAACGAAGCACTATCCCTTCTCCAAGCGGTGCAGTACTGGCTCACTGACGACGGTATAGACAACTGGATCATAAACAACGTTAGAGTTAGCCAGACTGCGGATGGACTTGTAAGGTATAGTATAGAGAAGTCTTAATTAAATAATAATATAATTGTGGACGCCATGGCGCAGTGGTACAGCTTCTGTCTGTAAGCAGAATGGTTATATTGTGATTTTTATATTAGTTATATTAATTTTTGCTCTGGTAAGAAGACAAAGAAGGGCATTGTGTTTTAACTCTTAAGACTAAGCTTAACAATGACACAAACCACTTATTTACATCAGTAACCTGTCCGCGGAGAATTGCGGCTGCTGATAAAGTTGTTATTACTATCGATTATGACATACAATAATCCGAAAGCCTCTCATAACAATAGCTTAAATAATAAACAAGTGGGATT
>DWGR01000376.1:0-23801 GCA_018247715.1 Heliconius burneyi | reverse complement strand
TCAAAAGCTGGCAACGCACCAGTACGCACCAGCTCTTCTGGTGTTACGCGGTGTCGTGGGCGGCGGTGACAACTTACCATCAGGTGACCCGTACGCTCGTTTGCCATGCTTTTCCATAAAATAAAAATAAATAAATATCAAATCGCTCACGTTTCTTTTAAAAGATATATTTACTTTATATTTTTGCATGAACTGAGTTAAATAATACCTACGGAGTAATTTATTTCTATGTAAATAAAATTGAAACCTGAAGGCAACTCTATAGTTTTTGTTTTTAAAACGTTTTCGCCTTTGTAGAATAGCTTTAGGTAGCGTAACATTCTTACACAAGCAAAAGCGTAATATTCTTAAACAGTGCGCGTGGTGAAAAGTGAAATATTTATTTACGTTTATATTTCCATTTTCTTCGCTCTGATGTCGAGGCAAAGCGCGGCGTTGAGTTCTGTCACTCAACACGTAATGCCTCCAGAACTCAGGAGAAAGTGGGGAACGGAGTGTCTTAACACTAGATTCCATCTGTCTACCCTGCTAAGTGCGGGATACAGCGTGAAGCTAACAAAAATACTTCTTATGTTTACAAAAATATAAATATCTGTCAATACTTTGGCAGGGTACATGACCCCTAAAGAAATACTTGTATACTATATACTGATATCCCAAAATTACTGAACCGATTTTGACGAAACCTTCAATTGGAGTATACCTCATATAACCCAAGACTCATACCGTTATGAGACACTTTGGTAACGAGAAATTTCTGGACAAACATACAAATATACATACAAATGAAGCATACGTAGTGGTACCGACAAAAAGATACTCTAACACTATCTGTTTCGAACGATATAAAATAAATTAAATATAGAAGACTTATTACCTTCTTTTTTGAAGTCAGTTAAAAAAGTCATATACAACATTAGCAAACTCCAAAAATTTCTAAAGAGTTTCACACATAAATAACACGCTTACGAACAAAGGCTAGGCTTTTCTAGTAAACAGTAATATTAATCATATAATCATTGGCCCTAAAAGTCCAGATAAGACGCCATTGTTGGGAATTTGACCCACCACTGTGGTAAGTAACAATAACAAAAATAAACACGTTAATCCGACTGTGACGTTGCGATAGCGACGGTTTAATCCCTTTTCGACATTTTGTCGACTATATTCAAATCAAAACTACTGATTTGACCCGGATAGGTTTCGTAATATGAGTTATGCTCTTTTTTTTTCTATATTATATTCTGCAGGGTAGGTTGCGTCTCTTCTTTCTCCACTTTCTGACCAATATTTGAGGCGCGGCCTGTTGAGTAACGGAACTAACTTTCCGAAAAGAAGAATTCAAAATAATTCAATCGTTTCTTCGAGTGGTAATTGAATCCCCGACTGTGGTGGTCATAGTCTATTATTACTTTTTATATTTTTTTTACTTTCTCGCTGTATCTCACCCGACGTAGGGTAGTCAGACGGCACCTTGGAACCTAGTGTTAGCATTGCATTTCCATTAACACACTTCTTTTCCTCGATTTCCTCCAAACTGGAAGCATTTGATTAGTGTAACTTGACACCATTTTTAACATATTAATAAGTTAATTTTCCCGAATGGGAATCGAACACACCACTGTCGTATTAGTCAAACAATCTACCAATGAAGATGTGACGATCTATATATATAAATAAATAAAACAAAGACATTACTACTTTTTAATCCATCGGTTCAATCAGAATATCAATAAGGTTGACTTGGCAACGAACTAGAAAGATGGTACAATGTTTGTTCGATAAAGCCGCGCATATTTTTAAAGATTAAATACAGTCCGTGTGTAGAAATTATAGTACTTATTACTTGTGTTGGTATAGTTATTCCAATAATCTTGTAATGTATACAAAAATTACTAATTAAAGCTGTTAATTTTAAATATCTGATATTACAATAAGAATAACGCAAAGGCAGTATGTCCAACAAAAGATATAACGATCTCTTATGTGAAACATCAGAATTAATAGTCGAAGCTACACAAGCAGATGAAGCGGTATTTGAAGTTGGTACCACCGAAAGGACAACATTTCAGCCATTGCTATCTGAACTGAGAGTGAGATATACAGTACTACTTGCAAGATTGGATGCTATATACGACCAAATACTGCAGCCTCAGAAGCGGTTGATTGTCAAAAGACTTCTAGAATCTTGCTTGGGGAGGCTGTTGGAAATAAAGCACGATTTAGTTGAACTTCACTTATCTGATTATACTTATGATGATGATGAGGTAAGAAATAACAATAAAATAACGTACTTATACTATATTGAGGCCAGTGGTGGTGCAGGGGTGACTGAAGCCCAAGAGGCTGTGGGTTCAATTCTCTTTCGAGTAAATACAATATGTGATATTTAATTCTTCTAAGCCTCTGGTTTCGAGGCAAAATGGATTTAAGTTCCACCCCTCATCACGCAATGCCTTCAGAATTCGGCGGAGAGTAGACAGCGGAGTGTTTTGAACCTTCTGCCTAACCTGCTTCATGCGTCATGCAGTGTGAAGCTGAAAATAAAAAAATATTGTTTTATTTCTTTTTTTATCTACACACTGTATCTTATACTTACTAGGGCAGTCAGCGGGAACCTGGGAACCAGGTAAGACACGCCACTCTCAAAAATATACTTACGTTAAGTGTGGAGTAAAAAAAATACATTTCAATACATTGTTTTAAAACATTTTATAATTTCGCTTTGTTACGTTATGAAATATATTTTTGTATTCGTCTAGTTTGTGCCTGTGTGGGGATTAAATTTTGTATATGAAATTTGTACCAGTTAACCCTAATATGTTTATCTAATATTTTGAACACACATATGGTTTGAATGACAATATTAAATAAGCTCTAAAACAAAATTTCTAAATTTAATATTTAGTAATTTGTTTTGAGGCCATTCGTGGCGCAATGGGTCAAGCGTGCGACTGTAAAAGCATAAGGTATTGGTTCGATTCCTACTTGAGGAAAGGAAACATTTAATATTTTCAATTCCTCGCTCTGGTATGGACGCAAAGTGGGGCGTTAAGTTCCGCCACTCAACACAAACTGTTTTAATAAAAACAGAGTATCTTAATACTATTTCACAGTTTTACTTTGTCTACCCGGTTGTTAATCGAGGAATATAGAGCTAAAAATATATATTACTTACGCATATAATATTTTTTTCCAGTCACTTCAAAAACTTGGCGTCACACCTCACGAAGCAGAACCCTGTGTTCCCCAATATTTCATTCGGGAAAGAGAAGATGAAGTAGAGAAACGGAAAAATTTCATCACGGAAACTCTACGTAAACTTGGCTATGAATCGCCCAAACCAAGGCCCTTAGTACTGACAGAGCAGCAGGCTGTCATAATCATTCAGAGTCATGAAAGAGCTAGACAAGGACGTTTGAGGTTATATTTAAAATTAATATAGTGTTATTTATGAAATTCGTTATAAAAAAAGTAATAAGCAAAGAGTTGAATAATAAATGAGTGGGTATTATAATATCTCGTATCTATCTAATAAGATAAATATGAGATATTAAATTCTTTGTATACAATTTATATTTCGCGTATGAAATATAAATACTGATTTTCAAATAAAGTAAATATCATAACTTGCTTATTTGTTTAATTAGCCGAACGAGAAAAACTGTTTTATTTATTTTAAAGATTCCAAAATAAAAAATAAATTCAAAATATGTACACTGTTAATAAAGTAAATATAATCATGCTACAGAGGCCAGTTTATGAAGGAAATACGACTTCTAAAGGAAAAAGGTCGGGATCAAAAAGGCGAAATGTCAGCATCAGCAGCAACTGCCATACAAAGAGTTTGGCGAGGTTTCATTGCTAGGAGAGCGACACGAAAGAGAAAACAAAAAGAACAACTGCTGATTGGGATGGAGTTACCAGCATACACGGAATCTACAGCTAGGGCGAGGGCGGAAGAGGTAATATTTGAAACATACACGTTTGTACGTACTCCTATATAAATATATACCTTTACTTCGATAACATTATAAAGATTTTATAAGTTTTTTGTCATTTAACATAAAGAATACTTCTCTTATTAAATTTATAAATGTGAAAGTTTGTGAGTATAGATGTTTTTCCACTTTTCCGAAGAAATTTCCGAACGGGTATGAATAAAACTAGCTACAAATAAGCTATATTACTGTATAATATTGATTATATATAAAAAAACACACAAGCTACAATTTATGTAAAAAATTGTATAATTTCTTTTAAATACAACAAGAAACATCTCTTTTTATCATTATCTATCTATATGCTTCTACACTATCCTCCTCCTGCGAATTCTATAAATGTGAAAGTTTGTGAGGATGGATGTTTGTACCACTTTCCTACAAAAAAAGATGAAATAAAGTTCTACAGTAATATATCTTAACATCAGAATAACACATGGTTACCATTTATGTAGAGATTTTGTAATATTTGGCTGTAATATAAAAATAAGTTTAAGCTGTTAAAGCCACGCATGGGTCGGTAGTTAAACATATACATAAAAAAAAACTTAATATAAATTATTATTTCTAATTTATTTTGTATTAATAAAAATATTTTTATCTAAAGGTAAAAATTATTCGGCGTTCTCTCCAAAAAGAACGTAATGCAGAATTTCAAGAAGCCTTAGTCAAACTTGAAGAACAACTTAAAGCACAACATGGAGTGAAAATAAATGAACGCATCGGTGATGAACTAAGAAGGTGGATTGCAGAATATTACGAAAGAACTGGGAAATTTCCGGATTTTCCGTCAGAAGAGGCAGGAGGTAGCAGAGCAATGTACAGCAGACAAGGTGACGATAGAAATAAAAATAATCAATCTAATATTAATATAGAAAATTTAAGCTGCAAATAACTAACCTAGTAGTATTATTTTTAGGAACTGGAATGGACAGTGACCTAAGTAAATCATCTCCTGTGTCTTCGAAAGATTCCAAAAAAAGTAAAGAAAGTAAGGACAAAAAAAATAATAAAGTTGAAGAAAATAAAAATAAAGATGAAGCAGACGATTTAAAAAACTTTCAATGTACCACCTCATCCTTCTTAAAAGATATGGTTGATGCGAATGAAGAGTATGATTATTTTTTAAATCACTTCCAGGACTTACAGCTATGAACTATTTTGAATGTTTATTTTGTATTGTAGGTACGAAGATATATGGAAATTTAGAGATGATGAAATAATAAAGCATGAAAAATACGACAAAGACATGATAGAAAGGGAGAAAATGGTTGAATTAGAACAAGAAATAAGAAAAATTGTAGATGAATTGATGAGAAACGAATTAGAGCTTTTACAAGCCGCCTTTGACAGAGATAGAGCTCACAAAGGGAAAAAGTCCAAGAAACCCCAAAAAAAAGTAATATGAAATTAAATTTATAAGACCAATAAAATTCTTAGAAGAATCTTTAAGAAATATTAAAAAATATATATTTTAAAAATATAAGAAACCAGCTGAAAATGTATGAGTCAGACACAAAGGGTTATTATTATCTATAAAAATGGCAAAAATGTCTTTTATAAGGAAGGAACCACATTATTGTGGGGGGAGGGGGAAGAACATTAAATATTCGTTTTATTCTTTTTGAATTATTTATTTTTATATTATTATTTATGTAACTAAATATTCAGTATTATTCAAAACCTACCTATTGCCGTTGTCATTATTATACATTTGTTTATTATTTACCCCAGGTACGACGAGGTGGTAAAAAAAGTAAAAAGAAAAAAGAGAAAGATTTAACACCCGACAGAACTACAGAATCGTTATTTGAGGAATTAGTTAGTAATGGAATCATTCGTCCATATCCATGTGTTCAAATAGATGACTTTATTGGTGAAAAGAGTTATGTTGGATCAGATTGGAGAAACCAGGGCCGGGAACCTAATCCTTGCCTGGGTGATATTCGCCAACTTATAAAAGAATATTGCATACTCCCTCTTGGGTCAGAAAGTGTAAGGGCAAATGTTCCTGTTGTCAGATCAGTTCTTATTGCAGGTAAATAATAAAGAAATGTTCCTACCCAGGATTACATACTCTACTCCGTATCATTTTTAGGATTGTACCTTAACGGAAAGTACAAATTATAAAAATTATACAAATTTAAGTATGCATTCATTTGCAATTATTTTGTATGAAATTAGCTGCAAATATAAGTTTGTATTTTTTTAAGAAATGCCTTTCTGTCATATAAATTTTAATTATCAATTTTTTTTATTTATTTATATTGCAAATTTTCACTTTTTACCAAATATCACAACTGTAAGTGCACGGAAAGTACATTAAGATTCTATAACACGACGAATTTCAAACAAAATGCAACGAAAACGATGCATAAGTATGCGTGTATCAATATTGAGTGAATTTTGAAATGAGAACGTAGAGTTCACTAGGTTTCTAGGTTCCCTCTGCCTACGGGAGAGGTTCCTCCTTCACTATGTAGGGGATACAGCGTGAAGCTAAAAAATCTTTATTAATGTATTATCATACTTAAAATAATGTATTAACTAATTAAGTTCAATTTTAAATGACTAGGTCCTTCTGGAAGCGGTAAAAAAATGCTCATCCAAGCAATATGCAGCGAAACAGGTGCGATGTTATTTGACTTAACTCCAGCAAACATTGTTGGAAAATATCCAGGAAAGTCAGGACTTATCATGTTAATACATCTCGTCATGAAAGTCTCGAGACTCCTTCAGCCATCTGTGATATGGATGGACGACGCTGAAAAGCCTTTTGTCAAAAAGATACCAAAGACAGATAAAACAGATCCGAAAAGACTGAAAAAGGACTTGGTGAAGATTATAAAGGGTATTCGTGTTTGTAATATTTTGTACTTCTAAAATACATATATATTCGTATTATATTTATTTCCTTTTTTAGCTTCATGCTGTACTCTGCATATAGTGTAGTAGGCAGAGGGAACCTGAGAAAGTCTTAAGCGGTGCTTTGGGTGGCAAAACTTAACGTCACGCATTTCCTCGTATCTAGAGCGAAGAAATGAATACATATGTACTCGTATATTAAATATTTCATTTCCGCGAGGGAGAATCGAACTCATAACTTATCACGCTAAAAGTAAAAGGTTCCTGCGCCATGACTGACCTCTATAATTATATATTTATGTAGTCTTATCCATTTTTATTTCTATTTAATAACAATTATGAATATTAACCCACAAGATTATGTGGACACCAATGTAAAGCATTTGCGCCGATGAACGAAGGCCATTGTTTTGTAGTCAAATTCTACTTTTTTTTTGCTTCACGCTGTATCCCGCACATAGCAGGGTAGACAGAGGGAACCTAGTGTTGAGACACTCCGTTCCTCACTTTCCGCCGAGGTTCTGAGGCATTGCGGATTGAGTGGCAAAACTCAACGCCGCGCTTTGCCTCGACACCAGAGCGAAGAAAATGGAAATATAAATGTAAATAAATATTTCATTTCTTCGAGTGGGGATCGAACCCACAACTAGTCGATTTTGCAGCGCACGAAATCACACCCTTGTGCTGCTGGGCCACGACGGCCTCTAATTCGACTTTAGGCAATATTATTTATATATTATATCGTAATTTTGTGTTTTGCTTATGATTAAATAATTTCTCCTGATGTGTAAATATAATAAATGTAAATATCCACAGGGATATGTCCAGAAGATAGGGTATTATTTATTGGTACATCCAGGACTCCATGGGATGCTGAGCAAAAACTTCTATTTCAATGTTACGCGAAAGTAATACAAATACCAAGAGCTGATTATGGGAGTATATCTTTAATGTGGCGAACTAAGCTGCACAAGGCTGGCGCTTTGTCTCCGAGATTAGAACTATCGTGCTTATCAAGAGTTTCTGATTCGTATACAATAGGTAAGTTTTATTTACCTTTCGCTTCAAATGAATGTATTTAGCTTGATATTTTTTGTATATAACAAAAATAAAAACCAGCTTCACGCTGTATCCCGACTGCTACAGCAGGGTAGGCAGACGGAACCTAGAGTTAAGACACTCCGTTTCCCACTTTCTGCCGTATTCTAGAGACATTGCGTGTTGACAGAACTCAACGCTTCGCTTTGCCCCGATGCCAGAGCGAAGAAATGAAAATATAAATTTAAATAAATATTTTATCTCCTCGAGTGGGGATCAAACCCACAACTACTTGGTTTTACAGGCACAATTTGTGCCCCTGCGCCACGAATGACCTCTTTCTTTGTATATATAATATTTAAAATAAATAATCATTGTATTGCATGACAAAAAACTTGATAGGCGTGGCTTTCGTTTTCTCGCTCTGGTAACAGGACAACAGAGCAGCGTTGATTTGCTTGAAAATTGAGCAGTGCGTGAACGTGGATATTTTTTATCCTGCATTCCTCCTGCCTCATCCACTACATGCGGGATACAGAGTGAAGGTAACACGCATTGAGATCTGATTAATATTATCCATATTTGTCCTATTAAAAATTATTTCAGGTACTTTGCTATCAGCATTAGATTCCGTACTGACAACTAAGAGACGTCTTCAGTTGCGAGTACGAGCACTCACTGCCCAAGAGGTAGCTGTGCAATTGAGTGCCCATGAACCTGTTTATGTAGAACATGTAAGCTTATTTAGAAGTATTTTTTTAGTATGGTATTTTTTTATGTACGAGTATATTTACTGTAACTAACGAGTTTATTTAACTTTTATAGCGAGAAATAGAGCTTCTTACAGCTAAAAGTTTTCAGGGACAGAGTACCCTCTTCCCTACCCAACCGGTGTCTGTAAAATCCAATAGGGCTAACATAATTAACCTCATGCTCGAAAAAAAAACAGCTATAAGTTAAAAACTATAAAACCAAAACGTAAAGTTTAAGTATCTGAAGTTAAAAATGTAGAAATAACACAATTTTAAGAAAGTTTATAAAGACAAGCTTAAATTAAAAAAAAAAGGTTATCATATAGTACGTATAATCCATTTGAAAGTGAAAGTGTTAAGCTTTTACTATGAGATTTATTTCTGAGAACTGTCAGTTGGTGCGGTTGAGATCTTTTCTGCCTCATATTTTTAACATATGTAGGCAACATTTGTAACACACACCGGCAAGGTTTAGTGTCTCTTCTTTCCTTTTTATATTTGAAATTTCCAGGACGCTGCTGCAGAATCGTGGTGGTTAAAAACACCCATGGAAAGGCGACGACAGAGGGTCTTGCAGAGACTTCTGGAATTGGAACAGGAGAATGAAGAACGTGCTGCTGCTGGAAAATAAATTAGTCTAGTCTAGTAAATAGCATTAACTATCACACAAATAAGTCAATTAGTTAATGCCAGTTAATTATTCCTTTACTTAAAAACGCTATGTGTGAGGTTTTTTTTAAATTAGAATTAATAAAGGAAATCAAAAATAGCATAGTTATTTTTGTAGAAAAATGGAACTTATATTTTTAATAAAGTTGCCAGTTTATGCTTAAGAAGGTTTTTAATAAACATATATCTAAAAATAGCATTTTTTATTCCTCGCAATAAAGTGGAGAATGGAAAACGAAATATCATATCAGATCCTTGGGCCTATGCTTTTTATCTTCTTTCTTTTGTCTATTAATAAATAAATCAGCTTTACGCTGAATCCCGCACACAACTGGGTAGGCAGAGGCAACCTAGTGCTTTAGACACTCCGTGCCTCACTTTCTGCCGAATTCTGGAGGTATTGCGTGTTGAGTGGCAGAACTTAACGGACATATAAACGTAAATAAATATTTAACTTCCTCGAGAACTCACGACCGTCGCGTTACAGTCACACCCTTGTGCCGCTGCGCCACGACGGCCTGCTGTTTATTACAATACTACTAAATTATAATTTTTAAAAAACTTACATGCTCATCACTTTCAACTCCACTCCCTCTACAAGAGAAAAGCAAAGAAATACGAAATACCCGCAAATGTCGCGTTACTTTATTGTTTCAAATCTTTAAAGTAAAAAGGTGCACTAAGAGGATACCCGCAAGTTTCCACGTGATAATTCTCACGGTTATTTTTTGAATGAGTGAAATTAAAGGAAAATCCGCTTGAAATTATACATACGATTATAGACTTTATTTCTAATGAATAAAGTTCAATTTACATTCACTTGTGACACAATCGAGGTCTCTGTGTGTATGTGACTTGTAAAAATTACCCTCGAAGCGACAGAGCTTAATAAGATTTTAGTGGTACTGATTTAAAAGTTTGTTTTTTTTTCTCTTTTCTTTTGTAACGATAACGGAGCACTGAAAAGAAATATTCATAAAATATTCTACTTTTAGGGTTCTGTACCTCAAAAGATAAAACGAAACCCTTATAGGCTAACTTTATTGATTGATTATTTATTTTGTGGCTTTTAGGCGTGCCAGTGGAAGCTAACTGTTGTCTGTCTTTCTGTCCATCTGTCAATACCATTTATGTCGAGATGGCATGGAGATATCAAAAATGAATGTATAGCTGAAATTCTTACTAGATATTCAAGTATATTGTTCCTAAGAGCATAGAAAAAAATGAAGCTTCTAAGTTAACGCAATCAGGAGCACTAAGTAAAAACTCCTAATACAAATAAATGTAAAAATCCGAATATTGATAGTTATTTTTTAAAAAAATATATTGCATTTCAAAGTTCTGGTGAAAGACGATGCGCTGCAGCGTTGCGTTTTGATACTCAATGCAATGTCTGGAAAATTGGTCTAGAATAGGCTAGTTTCCTCCTATCTACCCTACTACGGGCGAGAAACAGCAAAAATGAATTAGCATTTATAACAACTAAATTTAATATATTTTTTTACCAACAATGTAACTAAAGTAAGATCTACAATAAATTGACAAGAAAAACTCTTAACTATTTATAGAATTCCCAACAATAGACACAAAGGGATACACAAAAAGTCCCAAGTTTATTCAAAGTACCACACAGATTCCTTGCCTTTAGACCGAGGTGCCTTTGTAAAGCTCGTTCAATACTTTTTTCCTTTTGATTTTCTGAAATAGGTAAATATCGAAATACTCGAATAATGTTTTTCTTTTGCTTGTTTCAAAAAAAAATGTTTTTTTTTTTTATTGAAAAATTATAATATAGCAGAATTTTCTTTTATTGGATACTGTAAAAAGATCTGTCTAAGAGCTTTAGTGCATCACTTATGCTTGAAAATAAAAAAAAGATTATATTTTCAGGCCATATATTGCGGCCAGTATTGGTACAGGGGCACAATTGTGAGATTGTGGGCGCGACAGGTAATGAGTTCGATTTCCACTCGAGAAAATGAAATATTTTATTTTTTTATTTCCTCTGGTTACCTCGTCAGCATTAAATTATGTCACTCAACACATAAAGCCTTCAGAATTCTAAAGTGAGGACTGAAATTATCTTAATGAGAGCTAGGTGTCTTAATGCCAAGTTACCTTGTTCTCTCTGCCCTGATACCTGCAATATCCGATATGTTTTCGTTTTCGTACGGTGTTTATAAAAAAATCTCATTAATTTCACTTCACAATAGAGCTCAACAATGCATTATGTCCAAAAAGACTAAAGATACCAAAAAAACTCTAAGCGGGAATCGAATTTACGACCATCACACATAATTATATCATAAGCAAATACAAATTGAAATCAAAATTTAAAATAAACAAAGCAAACAAAATAAACTCCATTGAAAATTTTAATGTATACAGCATGTACTAGATTCTTACCAGTCCTAGTTACCGGGTTTTCCTTTGTGATACCGTGAAAGCCAGTTGTTTTGTTTCTTCTGATTTGCCTCGCCTTTGCTTTTCTAGTTATTTGACGCTGCATTGTTAATGCAACGGTGCTTTTTGTCGATAGTCGGGCAAATTGATAGCGCTGTTTGTGTTTTTAGGGTTCCGTACCGAAGAAAGATAAATGGAACCCTTTTAGGATAGTATTCGTCTGTCAAGAGCATTTATTTCGGAATCCCGTGGATGCATCTACCAATCAAGAATTTTTGTCAAATATTCAGATCTCCGTTATCTAGGACCACAAAAAAAATCAAGCTTCTATGTTAAGTCAACGCAATTAAAAGATATGAGCGTTTCCAGAACTCGGCAGAAAGTGGGGAACGGAGTGTCACTAGGTTCCCTCTGTCTACCCTGCTACGTGCGGGATACAGCGTTTATGCATCGTTTTCTGTATTTTGTATGAAATTCGATGCGTTATCAAAACCTTTGGCAAAAAGTGAGAACTTGCAGTATAGATAAAGGAAAAAAAAGAAAAAATAAAAATTAATAGATAGTTTATAGAAACAAAATATTATACACTAAGATTAAAAAATAAAAATGAGTAGATACGTCTGTAAACTCACGAGTGTGAGCCCGACTCGCATTTCAACGATTTTTTTCTTTCAGCTTCACGCTGTATGTGTAATGTTGCTGAATAATTAAAAGAAGCTTAGTGTTAACACTACCCCCTTTTTTCCCTACCTTCCACCAAATTTTAGAGGCATTGCGTGTTGAGTGGTAAAACTAATCAATACCTTTGCTTCGATACCTGAGTAAAGAAATGATTTGTAAAATAATTAATTTCCTCAAGTGGGATTCAAACACACACCCTATGATGTTTAAAATCACACGCTTACACCTCAGCGCCACGACTGGCCTCTAATCATGTACATTGAGAAAACAATAAATTCAAATTCAAAATATTCTTTATTCAAACAGACTATGTAAGCAGTTTTGAATCGTCGAGTGAACAGACAAACAAAAAGCTACCACCGGTTCGGAAGGCAGTTCTGCTGAGAAGAGCCGGCAAGAAACTAAACAGTTGCTCTTTTCAAAGTCAATGGTATAATTAATTATGACATTAGCTGGCAGCTATCCTGCATGACATTCAACAGACATTAATCCCATGCATATTTATCCTCTAAATATTCTTAAACAGTGTAATATATACATACAAACAAACAAGACGATTTATTTACTCTATAACCATATTGTCTTATCAATATTAATTACATGTTCCCAATACACATATAGCCCCCCAAAGCCATAGATATAGTACAGACATGTGAATAATTAATTTATTTAACCACCCGGACAGATGTCAGTCGGGTTCCGCGTGGAAGTAAAGACCCGGTAACCGCAGAGTGTCTGTTCATACATGGATTGAATTGTTTGGCATTTTTAGTAGTCTTTTGGAATTTATTTCTATAAATGGACGAAATTCGAGGCTGTGATGGCTTAGTGGAGTATAGTGTTATTGTAAACTTGACGGTTGTTGGTTCGATTACCAATTTTCATTTTGTCGCTCTGGTAAATCACTGCATTCCGTCACTTAATGCGTTTTGGATGGAATAAAGTGTTTTAACACTAGGTTCTCCCTGCCTATCCTGCTCCGTGCGGGATACAGCGTGAAACCCACGCAAAGTTGCAGGCGATGACCTACTATTACACAAATAATATTTTATAACTAAAGTCTAAGATATATCAAATGATGTTTGATCTTTTTACAAAATAAAGTTACATGAAAAGTTTGCAAGTGAAATAGTTGATATACAAAAAGGTTATTCTATTTAAAATTCTTAGAAATATTTACTTAGTAACTATAAAGTTGATAAATATCAACATTCTTACATCTTTTATTTATTTATTTGAGATAATTTAAATATTTTCAAATAGATTTTATCTCAAAGGACTTTTTTAAGAACATAAATAAATTGTAACAAGCTTATAATAAGAATTTCGTTACAGTTTGATAAGAAGTCAGAGTACTAAGACGGCTAGACGGGAGATTAAATCCGGCAGCATTGGAGTCCAGCGGGCTTGTTAAATAAATTCAAATAACTTCGCTTCACGCCGTATCCCGTAAATGGCACGGTAGTCAAAAGGAACCTGGTAACCTACAATTAAGACACTCCATTCCCATAAAGAAACTTTCGTTTCCCACATTCCGCAGGCTTTTGAGACAGTGCGTGTTGAGTAGTTGAACTCAACGCCGCACTTTACAAGAAATATTTCTTTTCTCTGAATGAGAATTGAATTCACAACCGTCTCACCAGCAGTCACATCACTAAACCACAATGGCTCAAGCTACTTAAATTATATATTTAAATTGTAATATTTTTAATTTCACTTTTATCAGTAAGAAACTAATATTCAGACACTCTGTTTTTTTGTTTTTCGTACAAGTACGTAACATTGCGTTTGACTTATGGAATCTAACGCTGCGCCACTCTATCTCTCGCCACACAGAGATTAGATAGATAGATTCGGAAAGAACTCGCAACCATCATAGTTGTAGAGACTGTCGCACTGCTACATAAATTTGTATATACATTATGTTAATTTACGAATATAATATATTTATAAATATACAGATGTAAATACCTTTAATACTTGTAAAGTAATATAATTACTCTCATATATGAAAAGAGTTACCCTTGATGTGTAAGAGCACAGTTCGACCTCAAATTAATTTCACGGCACAAATTACGTAGCCTATTAATTACGTCCCGTTTTCCTTTTTCAACTAATTCTTTATGCTTTTATTTTATCGTATTTAATTTACCTTTATGTTATTAACTTTATTTTCTTTTCACTGTACACGTGATGGTTGTAGGTTCGATTGTCACTCGTGGGGATAAATTATTGCTTTAAACCTAAATATGTAACGAAAATTCGATATAATGTATCGATAATTGGACGGTGTAAGGAGAACGGAGTGCCTTAACACTAGGTTTCCTTTGCCTATCTTCTTATATACACGTAGTCAAAAAAAAATCAGCTTCACGCTGCACTAGGTTCCCACTTTCTGCCAAATTCTGGAGGCATTGCGTGTTGAGTGGCAAAACTCAACGCCGCGCTCTACCTCGACACCAGGGCGAAGAAATGGTAATATAAACATAAATAAATATTTAACTTGTTCGAGTGGGGATCGAACCCACAACCGTCGTGTCACAGTCACAACCTTGTACCCCTGCTCCACGACGACCTTTCGGCTACGGTTTTACCCCATACAGTATAAAACTAAAATAATTTTATTTCTTGTAAAATATCATTGATAATGCATTTAGACAGGTCGGTGGAAAGTGGGCAACGGAGTGTAATAACACTTGGTTCCCTCCACCTAACCTGCCATATACGGAAACAACAAGAATCGGGAAAAAAAACTTCTTTCTTTTCACTTTGACGACTCTCTCTCTCTCTCTCTCTTCTGCAAGATTTTGTATTCGAAGCATATTGCTGATATAATTTCAAATAATTCAGTAAACTAACAAACAAATCTAATAAAATACAAACTGCCTAAAGAATCAAAATTAAGAGATAGTATCCAAAGTGTTTGCAGCCTATGAATAAAATGAAAGCAAATATATATATATATATATATATTTGCTTTCTAATATATGTATGTAAAATATATGTATATATATTATTCATTTTAGGTGTCCCTCTATCCATTTCAGTGAAAAATACTAAATGTACAGACAAAATATTTTAACCGTTTTATCATATACTCGTATATAGATAATATGCTTAATTATCGCAATGAATTAAGAAAGTGAGAAACTAAGTATCTTAATACCGGGTTCCCAGGTTCCCTCTGCTTATTGCAAAGAAATAAAATTATAAAGTGAATACAAGACATACATATAATCTAAGAGGTAATGTATCAAATACACAAGTATTAGTATAAATGCCCCTTAGACTACATATTCAGCAGTCACCTCACGCACCCTCCAATCAGTTTCGTGTTTGCTGGTCAAAATTAACCGTATCCATCAATTATTCACATTTAGTTAGAAACTAATGTAAGCAAGTCAGACAGTAGTCGGTAGGAAATACAAAATTCATGTAGTATGAATCCGAATAGCCTATACGAGTATAACGAGGTGGGTGTACTCGCGTTACGGATAGAGCATACTCTTATTACTTTTTTTTATGGTAAAAGCATGGCAAACGAGCGTACAGATCACCTGATAGTAAGTGATCACCGCCGCCCACGACACCGCGTAACACCAGAGGAGCTACTGGTGCGTTGCCAGCTTTTGGATTGGCTGGGCCCCGGAGCCCGGTATTACCTAATGCGAAACGCAGTGGCATAAAGCCACTTCACGCCGGTTTTAAATGCCAGGGGTGGTAATTATCCGGTCGAGTCTGCCCATGCGTGTCGCCATTGCTGGCGGCGTGACTCTCCCACTCGTTATTTATTTTATATCTTTATATCTTTTATATATGATTTGCACAGATAATCTGTGTTTCTAACACTCTCCTCTCTATCCTCATATATTTATCTTGTTTTCTCAGAAATAAGTATGAAAAATTAAATTATATAACAACTTATTATTTATTTCTAAATATAAGAATGCAAATCGTTAATAAACTTACAAGTAATAACGTCGAGTAATTTTTGAAGCATGCATGAAAATAGCAGGCAAGGCAGCGGGGATCAGGAGATAGGGTTTTAGGGTAGGGCTTACCCTACAAGCCATCATTTTTTTAGGACATTATCTGATGAGTTGTGAGTGCAATTGCAGATCAGCGATGCGATTTGTCAGCAAGATTACAAGAGCGAACAAAAATAAATAATACCCCCAAGTGAAAATCAAACCAACTACTGACTTTACAGTCAGATGTTGTGCGATTGCGCCACAATGGCCTAAATTAAAGTTATAATAATATTAAGTATTTAACATATGGACGTGTTAAGTGACATAACTCAAGCCGCGCTTTGGCTCGTTATCAGAGCTAGAAAATGACTTTTTTTTTCTATTTCCGAGTCGGAATCGAACTTACAACCGTCGCGTTTACAGTCACACGCTCTACTCTACACGCTTTTATTTTTATTTTGACTTATAATAATATTCACCAAGTAGCCAATCCCAAATCAGTAACGGTAACACAATAATTTAGATACTAGGCCAGTCAGATAAACAGAGGAAGGTTAAACTGTGAACGGTTAGAATATTCATAGGCTGCAAACACTTTGGATACTATCTCTTAATTTTGATTCTTTAGGCAGTTTGTATTTTATTAGATTTGTTTGTTAGTTTACTGAATTATTTGAAATTATATCAGCAATATGCTTCGAATACAAAATCTTGCAGAAGAGAGAGAGAGAGAGAGAGTCGTCAAAGTGAAAAGAAAGAAGTTTTTTTTCCCGATTCTTGTTGTTTCCGTATATGGCAGGTTAGGTGGAGGGAACCAAGTGTTATTACACTCCTAAGGGGCATTTATACTAATACTTGTGTATTTGATACATTACCTCTTAGATTATATGTATGTCTTGTATTCACTTTATAATTTTATTTCTTTGCAATAAGCAGAGGGAACCTGGGAACCCGGTATTAAGATACTTAGTTTCTCACTTTCTTAATTCATTGCGATAATTAAGCATATTATCTATATACGAGTATATGATAAAACGGTTAAAATATTTTGTCTGTACATTTAGTATTTTTCACTGAAATGGATAGAGGGACACCTAAAATGAATAATATATATACATATATTTTACATACATATATTAGAAAGCAAATATATATATATATATATATATATTTGCTATATTAATTTCTTGTCTGTCTGTCTGTATGTATGATCACACTAATCTTTGAAAGTACTGAACCGATTTACTTCAAACTTTCATCAATAGCTTTGTTTTAAATCAACTTAACATCTAAAGTTTGTTTCATCAAAATCGGTTCATTAAAAAAAGTTATCGACATTTGAATGAACTTAAGGCATGAGTTCGCCTGCGAGTGTAAAGCAATCAATATCTATACATAACTACACTATAACTTATAATAAATTTGTATATGTTTGTGTTAAATCTGTATTTTTAACCGACTTTCAAAACAAGGAGGAGGAAATATTTTCGATTCGATCTTTGATTCGATTTGGGTACTTTTTGTAATCTGCAATCATTTAACATTTAAGGGTATTTTTGAACGAGTAAATTAAATTAGTCATTGACATCGACACATTTGACTGTCAGTCTATTTATTAAATAAATAATCATGTAGTTCAAGGGGGTGAAGCCGCTGGCAGGCCGCTAGTCTTTAATAAAATAACATATTAATTTTGACCCCAAACTATTTGACCTCTTAGGGTCTTTTATCACACATATATATTTTCCGGCACAATAAAGCTGACTATAATTCCGTGTTATAGCACATAATCTCAAACAGAACCGTCATATTTCGCAGCTTATCCCGTGTCATGGGGAAGTCTTTAAGTAATCATTTTACGATATACCATTTAACTTTGTATGTGGTGATATTTTACCTTTTATATGTGTTTTAAGTTTTATTCCTTATTTCATGATTCTAGTAAAATTATTAATGAAATGTCTCTGGTTGAAAGTAATGAAGAAAAAGGCGGCGTTAAGTACCGCCACTCGATATGCAATGTTTTCCGAATTGTGTGGAAAGTATGGAACGGAAGTGTCGTGATGGGAAAGGAGTATTTTACATGGTGTGGCATGTGGGAAAGGAGTAAAAAATCAAATAAATCAATTAGCTTCACGCCGATTGCAGCACATAGCAGGGTAGGCAGAGGGAACCTCGTCTTCAAACACTCCGTTCCCCACTTTCCGCCGAATTCTGGGGGCATTGCGTGTTGCGTGGCGGAACTCAACGCGACCCTTTAAAAAGTTTAAGTTTTTCGTTCATCGGATTTTTTGCCTTGTACATTTAGTTAGGGATCATAGATACGATTTTTGAGACATGATATATTAAGTGTAACTCAACGCCGCGTTTTTTCTACCTAAGCGAGAATCTAGATAATATCATTTCACCGTGTGGGCCACAATAGCCATAAAACTGCATACCCTTCAATTCTTTATCTAATTTTAAATAACTTTTACATATCATATAATCTGTGCATTTACATATATATACAGAAAACCTTCTTTGTCAAGACAATTAAATATATTGTTAAAGCTCTGAATTGAGACACACATCATGACAAACACAAAATAAATTTAAATATTACACATCCTCTCACACACACACTCAGGCACTATTTCATAATACACAAAGAGAGGTCACGTTACTCTAGAGGCTAATTATAAAAATGTCTTGTGGGGATTGGCGCTGTATACCGGAATACAGGCAACTAGTCCGGATACAGAGGTAATTCTTCTACTAACTCTTGTATTTTGTTAGCCTATGTTTATATTATAAATATATACTATGTTTAAGTCAATAGTTTGAAGAAACAATAAATATACACATGAATGACCAATATTCTAACTATTTATAGTAAGATCCAGTATAGAGTATTAAGGCTAAGCCTAAGCTTAGTTTCATATCGTTGCATATGTGGGATTTCAGATAGAGCCTCAGTCTGGCAAATCAAAATCGATACAGGACAGGTGCGAGGTCTTATCGGACGGAAGGCTTAAATCTACTGTGAAAGAGGAGGAAATGGGCAGAATGTTCTTTTTATGTTAAATCTTTATAGAATTTTGTGTTAGAAGTCAATAAAATTATTGACTATTGATTGTAAACGCGATGGTAGTGGGTTTGATTTTCACTCACGTGAATAAACAATTTTTATTTCATCGTTCTGGAAGGATAATGCGCGGAGTTTAGTTCCGCCATTCACAACATAATATTTTGAATTCAGACGGAAAGTGAAACGAGATATCTTAACGCTAGTTTCTGTCTAAGTTGAATAGCCGTCATATACAACTTTGGTTGCGTGAACTTTGACACGTTTTATTGATAATCCCTTTATTTCCGTTCTCTACGTGCTTTAAGAGAAATCTTCTTATAGTGCTTGCCTACACTTACGTTGTATCCAGCACATAGCAAATTAGGCAGAGAGAACATACACTGCGTTTTCATTACGACATTTCCATTGCCCATGTACATACCAAATTTAAATTTTCTAAGCCCGGTAGTTACGTCGGTGTGTTGTGACAGACAAATTTGACAGTTATCCAGTAACGGAGAAATTATAAATATTATTTTTTTTGTTTTTATTCTGTAAAATATGAAAAGGCCGTCGTGGCGCAGGCACAAGAGTGTTCCTGTAACGCGACGGTTCGAGTACCACTCGAGAGAATTAATTATTATTTATTAATATAAAAAAAATTCGCTCTGCCAAAGCAAAAAGCGAGGCGTTGAGTTCCGCCGCTCAACACGTAATGCCTTGAAAAATTCAGCGGAATGTGGGGAACGGAGTGTCTTAGCTCTAGGTTCCTTTTGCACATCCTGCTGTGTGCGGAACACAGTGTGAATATAATTTATTTAAATTATAACCAACGTTATAATAATTTTATTCATTTGCTTTAAAAAAAAAGTTATTATCTTTATTCTCTCTGCATTTTTATACTAAAGTTATGAGAGCCTACTAAAGTTAAATTATATGTAATTTTCAGGATTTTCTATGGAACGACGATGTATGAACAGGTTACGCGTATTGTAAAACGAGATTTAAAAGATATAAGTATAACTTTTTTAGCTTTAAAAGAAAATTGCATATTGTATAAGACAAAAAGAAATCGAATACAAGTAGTTCAAATGAAATCTTTTTTCACATTATTTTTAATATTAAAAGGAATCTAGTCTTAAGACACTAAATTACTTATATATTCTTCCGTTTCCCACTTTCTACCGAATTCTGGAGAATTTGAGTGTTTAGTGGCGGCAATTAACGCAGCGCTTTGTCTCGTCATCAGAACGGGACAATTAAAATATGAAATATTTTATATCCTCGAGTGGTTATCGAATCCACCTGTCACACGACTCTGCTCCTGCACCAGTACTGACTTCTAATTAATAGAATGATGATAAGTTATGATTAGCTTACCAAAGACATCACGTCTAAAATTAGTTTATTAACTGCGTTGCATACCTAAATCAAAGTTTTACTAAAAAATGTCTATATTTTTTTTGTATATACCATATATTATATGGAAAAAGTAATAAAAAATTAAAGGCAACTGATAAAAGACTCAAGATTCATACGAGACGTAGAGACATTTAAAAAAAAGGCAAAGGCAAAACATTTAGACCGTTTTCGCCATCTGCGCTATGATTTATGCTCCATGTTGTATGTACCGGGTAACGCTTTAGACGATAAATCAAAAACAACTTGTAAGTCTTTGCCTCGTAAATAAAGAATTTCGTCTTAGACCTATGTATGCTGTATGGTTTGTTGTTTATTCTCTATTTTTTCTCAATATGTCTTATATTGTAAAACAGAAGAGTTTATTAACAGACGCCAGTCGTGGCGCAGGGGCACAAAGTGTGACTATAAAACCGGCTGGTTGTGGGTTCGATACTAACACGAGGAGATGAAATATTTATATAAATTTATTTTTCCATTTCGCTCTGGTGTCAAGGCGCGGCGTTGAGTTCTGCCACTTAGCACGCAATCCAGAATTCGTCAGAATGAGGGGAACGGAGCGTCTTACCTATAGTCGTATCGTGAAGGTAATTTGTTTTAAGATAATTTGCTTAAATTGGACGCGCTTATCTTAAGATATACTAGTCCGAATTGAAAATATATTTTTGTGTTGAGAAGCCCATTTATTAAGGAAAGTATTACATTAAGATTAATGTATTGCATACGTATAGCCTATAGATTATTTATAGGTTAGGCTATAATCAGAGCAGAGTGAACCTAGGGACCTACAGTTAGACACTCCGTTTTTCATTGAGATGTTTCTATTCCCCAGTTTCCTCCGAGTTTTTGATGTATTGCATCTTGAGTGGTGGAACACAATGATGCGGCATTCATTTCCTTGCCACCAGAGCGAGGAAACTCTAACTAACCCCGAGTTGAAATCGAACCCACAATCGTCTCGTTTACAGGCGTGTGATTATTTCCTCTGCGTCATACCTGCCTTCAAAGTTAAAAGACATTTAAATTTTATTTTTCTATTTTACTCACTATGCTGAATAAACACGATATTGATTTCTACTACTCAAGACGCAACGTTTTGAAAACGGGCCGGATAGTGGTAAACCGAGAATCTTCATATTAGATTCATAGGGAATTTGATGTGAAGATTCTTTGCTTACCACTGTCACTCTGTCTAGATGTGATGTCCTGCCTAATCTATAGATATGACATGTACTGACTGACTGAGGTAAGACGCACGCACAGCCGTAACCGCTGTACGTAGAAATGTGAAATTTGGACAGATGTTTATTTTCGTGATCTGAACATCCACTAAGAAGGGGTTTTGAAAAACTTTAACCCTAATGGGTTGAAAGTTTGTATGGAGAAAAAATTAAATCAGCACCGATTATTATAAAATTTGAAATTCAGACTCTTCAAAATATTTCATTGAACATGGCTTCACGGCTTATTAGAATTCACCCCTATGGGTAATAAGCGGGTGAAGCTGCGCGCGTCCACTAGTATAAGCATATTCTTTAAAAAATACTACAAATAAAATAAGTCTTAAAAGTAAAATAATGTATAATAAATCATTTAGTTATGCCATAACATTAAAATAATGAAGACAACGCTTAATAAAATTTCTAACCTCGTCCAAACAGATTAAATCGTGAAACGGACTCTTCGAATTGACAATACAAATTTACACGATTAAGAAAATTAAATTTTCCGCCTGTTCTGACTTGTCTGACAAATTAGTGGGCTTGACGGTACCTACCCGCCCTGAAACATTGTGGACAAAGTAGATAATAAATAAAGGGCAACTTTTTAAATTATTTAGTCACTTTTGGTACAAGCTGATGATTATTATGATTGATTATGTGGCATGAACGCCATTTACATTTTTGCTTATGTTAATATAATATGGAGTTCTTTGAAGCCGATCCCCACACCCCCATCGCTTGATCCATTTGATCGAATAGAACGTAGAGCCATTCGAATCGTTGGGGATCCAATGATCGCTTTAAACTTTGGGGAATCGTAAAGAACTAAGTGTTCTAGAGAACTATACGAACTGTTTACCTGTCGCTAAATTCTCCAATCGGTCAGTACGTAACAATCTTATATACCATCCACACCATGTGGATACGTAGCACTCTACTACTTTGCGGATTCGTAGGAACTTCCTTCTACGAACCACGCAACTGTTACAAGGCCCACCTGCGGCAGTTTTTCCAGGTCAATACAATATGAGTACCTTCAAAAAGTGCGTGTATTCTCACCTAAAATACCTGCAACGCATCTGTTTCCCCTCGGGGTCGTGGGCGGCGGTGATCACTTACAATCAGGTGATCCGTATGCTCGTTTCCCTTGTCTTTTTTAATAGAAACAGAGTTCCGGCAGTCAATACGCAATGCCTCTAGTATTTAGTGGAAAGTGAAGAACAGGTTGTCTTACAAGGGGACATAGTCGCAACACTTGGTTCCAGTTTCCTGCTACTGCTATACAGCGTGAAGCTAAAGATACGCTTTCAATAAAAATAAAATTTAACAAGCATATAAAATTTTTGTCATATAACTTAATTTACTAAAGCCTTGGAAGGTCCTCAAAAGAAGTAAGTTTGAGTTCACTTTCAATATATAAAAGAAAATCTGTTAAAACTTAAGCCATGTATTTTAAACATGCATTACGTATTTTTTCAAACAACAATAATATTTATTTCTAGTACTCAGTACACCCTTTCTCATGTAGCTAACTTATTCTCTCCTCTACCCCAAGGTCTATCTGGAAGAGATTGCTCACTCAGCGATAAGACCGGCTATTGTACTATTCAATGTATCATACTTTAATGTTCAATAGGTATATTTATTATTTGGTGTACAATAAAGAGTATTTTACTTGACTTAAAAAAAATCAAATCAGCTTCACGCTGTATCCCGCACACAGCAAGGTG
>DWGR01000375.1:0-23817 GCA_018247715.1 Heliconius burneyi | reverse complement strand
CAAGACGGAAACCGGATTGAAAAGGATTCATAAGGTTACGTTGGCAAAGGAACTGAGTGAGTTGGGACTGAATTAAGCGCTCAAGGACTTTGGATAGGAAAGGAAGAATAGAAATAGGACGGTAATCGGAGAAATCAACAGGATTAGGTTTCTTGGGTAAAGGAATTGCTTGTGCATCCTTCCAGATACATGATTTTACTCTGGCGTTATGAACTCTGGTACCCATTGTAAGATTTAACTTGTAATGTGATGTATGTTAAAGATCTAGGAGTTTGTGCCATATAAGCGCTTTATTGAAATCTAGAATTATAATAAAAAATGTTATTTGAATAGAATGTTAATTTTAAACAAAAGTTAAATAGCATGATTGCTCAATAAAGCCATTTTTAATCCTTCACCAACTTTTGATCTATTTCACATAGAATGAATGAAATATTTTAGAGATATTAAGAGATATATGTCAGTTAATCTATAGTGTTATATTTCTTGATAATCTTAAACTAAGAAAAGATGAGATAATAATATACGACAGTATTTAATATATTAGGCCGTCGTGGCGCAGGGGCACAAGGTGTGATTGTAACGCGACTGTTGTGGGTTCGGTCCCCACTCAAGGAAGTGAAATGTTTATTTACGTTTATATTACCATTTTTTTGTTCTGGTGTCGAGGCAAAGCGCGGTGTTGAGGTCTGCTTCTCAACATGCAAAGCCTCCAGAATTCGGCTGCAATTGGCGAACGGAATGTCTTAACACTAGGTTCCCTCAGCCTACCCTGCTGTATGCGGGACACAGCGTGAAGCTCATTTATTTTATTTTATTCATTGTATTTAAAAAATCATAAGATCACTTTTTCTAAACATTTCTAAAGTGTTATTCCACATTTAAGAAAGAATAATACTTATTTAGAAAACGTATAAAATTTTTGAAACGTATGGCTTAGTGGTCAGAGCGCCTGGTTGGTTTCCAGGAGGCGCGAGTTCGAGTCCCACTACGATCAAATATTTATACGTTTTCTAAATAAGTAAAATAGCAATTTAATAGCCAAAATATTATTTTTTATAACTGTGTGACACAAAGAGGGGTGATGTGTTTATCAGTCTATGTAAGTTTGTTAATTATGTGTAATTATAAAATAAGCCAATTTTAAACAAAAAAAGCGATCTGTTACGACGCAGTTTGGCGTTCACCGTCCAGTATCATTGATAATAACAGTAAAATGTGAAATCCATACAAATTAGTTGGCAATATGTGTTTAGTAGCGTGTGTTATATTATCAGATCGTATGTTTAATGGTGCGGTCGCATGTTGCACTGCCCTCGTCGTACGTAGACGTTTACACGAGACAGTGTGGTATCGCATGTACGAGATATTTGTGGAATAGAAGGATCCATACAAGTGATAACTGATATAATGTAAAGATTGACTGCGGTTTATCATTTAAATATAAATATATGAAAGTAAAATTAAAATTATATGGCCGTTGTGGCCGTTGAGGCTGTTGTGGCGCAGCGGCACAAGTGTGTGACTGTAACGCGATGGTTGTGGGTTCGATCTCCACTCGAGGAAGAGAAATACGTTTATTTTTCCATTTTCTTCGCTCTGGTATTTAGGCAAAGCGCGGCGTTGAGTTCTGTCCCTCAACACGCAATGCCTCTAGAATTCGGCAGAAAATGAGTGATAAAATATTACAGTCATTTTAAAACTCTATAATCATAATGTTTAATCACTCCCGCGACTGGTCCGGTAGGGGTGCTGGGACACCAAACTCCCGATCAACCATTGCTTATACAATCATGCGCTGTTACACTGATGTCATGATAGCTTCTTGTATAATTATTGTTTAGAAGTTGTGTTGTTTTAGGAGAAGTAGCTTAAGCGCGTGACTATAAACGTGGCGGTTGTCGATTCGATTATCGCTCAGCGGAATGAATTATTTAATATTTTCACTCGCTTTTGTAACAATGCAAAGCGTGACATTGAGCTATCAAAAAACATATCGAAAATTTGGCAGACATTAGGGAACGGAGTGTTCTCACTAGGTTCCCTCTGTCAGTCTATCCAAGTAATAATAAAAAACGATCATTATTATTTTGTACGAAGAAAATAAAGCAACATTATTATGAGTTTCAGAAATTTCGATAAACTGAAACTATGCGAAATTGTATTTTCGTCTTAAAATCGATATTGCGATTTTTAATCATTGCGTTCATAAAATAAGGAATATTTTACAAGAATTTCCTCCGAATGTTATTATTTTAAAAAATCAAGGGCACATTTATCACAATTCTACATAATTGACAGTAAATTGAAAGCGATAAGTCTTGCAACTCTTTGTTTTCGTCGTTCAGAGTCGAGCGTCGCTAATAAATTGTGCTGTTTCAAAATAAAAAGATGTATCTGGTCTGTTTTTTGCGTTAACTTACAAAAATAATATGCTTGTAGTCATTACTATTATAAAATGTTATTGTTTAGCTAAAATAATATATTTGTATAAATCCTCCAGAATTCGATGGAGAAAGGGGAAGTAAAGTGTCTTAATGGGAACGAAGTGTCTTAATAACAGGTCCCCATGTCCCCTCTGCCTATCTTGCTATGTGTGGGATACAGTGTGAAGTTGGTAAGTTACTCACCGACAACGCACAGCCGTAAGTAAGCGATAAAGATCGGCAACATATCGGATTGAATTGAAATTCGGCTTCTAGGGCCCTAGTGGAGTGTAAGAAGTTCTAAGATTTTGCAAAATTTCTACAGCAACGGGAAAAGAAAGTGAATTTAAAATGAATTCTGCAATGAAGAGTTTAAAACAACATATTTGAAACTCAAAAAGATTAATTTCGTGTATAAAATAATAAAGCGGTGTCTTAACATATTTCAAAAAGAGATATCGATGCGAAAAACACAATGAGCAGATTAACAAAAATGTGTAAAAGTGCCTAAATACTATGTTATTAACACAACCCCGCTATATGCAGAAAATATGTAAATATACAAAAAATATGTTTTTGTAAGGACATTTTAAAAAATGACTTAAACTGAAATAACCCAGGTCGTACAACATTCCCCGCGCTTACGAGCCTCGCAGTAAATTACGGATGAATGTTAAAACTGTAAAGGTAATCAGTTCTGTCATCAGCGTTTCGCTGAAACGTTGATTGTTTACACGCGCGTCATATCTGAATAGTTATTACCATTATAATTTTCTCTTTTCCTATAAAAAATACCATACTATTTTTATTTATTATATTTATTTTGCGGCGTTGAGTTCTACATCTCTATGTGCAATGTCTCGAACATTGGGCGGGAAGTGGGTAACGGAGTGTTCTGACACTGGGATCCCTCTGCCTACCGATACAATGTGAAGCAAAAGAAAAATATATATCTTTACACGTCTTTTCTGTTTCATACCGTGTACAATAATCTTATAATTTTCCTGAATTGACCATGTCATAGTTATATTAATTAAAGAAATCCTCAACATTTTAAAAAGTGAAGCATTCTAAGTCCCCGCTGTCGCTGACCGCCGTCCACCTATGTAAGTGCAATAAGTCGTAGAGTTAAACACATGCCGCGTACCGACAGCATTACACTAGATGTACGTAATACAAGTTATTCACATTTGATATATTAAATAAAACACTTACAGGCCGTCCTGGCGTAGTGGGACAGCATTTAACTGTAACGCTTACGCTTTGCCTCGACGTAAGAGCGAAGAACTGAAAATATGAAATGTTTTATTTCGTCGAGTGGGCATCGAACCCACAACTGTCGATGTATGTATTCTATTAGCATAACTGAAGTAATAATATCAATGCGACCATCATTTTAACTCTTGTGATATAGCCCTTTATTTTTCCTTACAGCGTTCATTTAAGATCTTCGAGATTTTCGATTATATTTTCTTGCCTGCTCGTGAAATTTTATAAATTCTTTAGTTGTTCTAGATAAAATATTGATGAAAATATCGTATCGAAATTCTTAGCTTAAAAATATTAAATAGCGAAGTGGAAGCACCATTCCCAGGATCGCGAACTATTGGCAGCGTTGCACGAATGCCGAACATATCGGGACCTAGTTGCTATCATACAATTATTTGCTACTAGCGACTCGAACGCGGATTCGACCGCTTAGCTACCGATCTGAATTGATTAGCATTTTAAGGACAGTTATCTCTATATATTATCAACGAAAGTTATTTTGTAACAATATCGTCAAACAAAATAAATACATTTATTTTGTTTATTTTAAATTAATGAAGCTTTTTTATTTATCAATTGAAATGTTAAACGCTAAATGTTAAGTAAAGTTTACCAAAATCAATACTGAGAAATGCATTTAAATCAGTTATGCAGTTCCTGTGAAAATTAACATAACACCCCTCTTATAGCCGCGCTCAGTATCAGCATATTGGGCCTTTAATGTTTCGAATGACTGCTAGTATCGCAATCACCTGGAAAGCAAGGTCAAGTTGGCCTCGATGAAACTGGGGGTCATCAACACAGCGAGACGGTACTTTACGCCAAATAACCGTTTGGCCCTATATAGGGCCCAGGTTCGGCCTCATATGGAGTACTGTTCTCATCTCTGAGCTGGTGCACCCCATTTGACCCATTTGATCGCATACAACGTAGAGCCGTTCGAATCATTAGGGTTCCAATGTGCTGTAAAAGGCTTGACACTTTGGCTTAGCGTAGAGACGTCTCATCGCTGTGCGTTCTCTATCGCATTTATCATGGGTAGTGTTATGAAGAACTGTTTGACCTGTTACCTGCCGCCGATTTTTCCTACTGCACAGTACGTCACAAACTTAAATATCATCCACACCACCTGGATACGTGGCACTCTACTACTGTGCGGTTTTGTTGAAATTTCCTTCCACGCGCCACGGAACTATGGAATGGCCTACCCGCGGCAGTGTTTCCAGGTCGATATGATATGGGTACCTTCAAAAAGTGCGTCTACCTCCACCTTAAAGGCCGGCAACGCACCTGTAGCTCCTCTGGTGTTGCACGGGGTCGTGGGCGGCGGTTACCACTTACTTACCTTCAGGTGACCCGAACGCTCGTTTGCCTTGTCTTTTTACCATAAAAAAGCGTTCACAACTGCACAGACAAACAGGTAAAAATGTTAAATATCTTGTAATTTATATTGGTAATCTTACATTGATAAATTATAAATGTTCTTATGCATCTTCCATGTACAGACAGCGATCAGTTACATTTTTATAAGGTTTATGTAATATTATTTTTAATATATACATTAACGATTCAAACCAGCGAGACTTAAAATTCTATCCTTTTACCATAAAAAAAAAGGTATAATGTGTGGCGAATTGAAATGAGTGTTTCCGGTGCTCGAAGAACGGAACTTTTAAATATCGCTTCTAGCGCGCGTTATATAATATTCTATAATGATTAAATACTGTTGAGATGATCAGTTTCTTCAGTATGGGATAAAATTCTGTAGGTAAGATATATAATTATAAACTGTTATTTATTACAATACAGTTTTTTTAGCTTAACGCTGTATCCCGCACATAGCAGGGTAGACAGAGGGAACCTAGTGTTAAGACACTCCGTTCCCCATTTTCTGCTGAGTTCTATTCTGTTATTTATTTTTCTTCGTTCTGGTGTCGAGGTAAAGCGCAGCGTTGAGTACTGCCACTCAACACGCAATGGAGTGTATTAACACTAGGTTCTCATTGCCAAGCCACCAATGCGGGAAAGCTTGTAGCGGAATGAAATATAAAAGAAGCACATCAAAATTATACAATATTTATTAAATATTTGCCAATTAAACTCAACTAGCGCCATCTATTACCGACTGCCTTTATGAAGAAATTGTAGTAGAAGTTTTATAGAAGCAACTTGAAGTATAACCATTTACGAGTAAACCTAGAAATGAGTCTTGAGACTAATTGCATCTTGCAACTTCCATTATGTAGCTATAAGAACATTATTTATGGTTATTTATGACATAAGAATATAACAAACTTATACAATATATATTGTATGTAATTAAGTTACAATGTAAATCTATACTATGTATACTATGTGTACATCTATACTAATATTATAAAGCTAAAGAAATTATTTGGTTGAACGTGTTATCTCAGTTACAACAAATTTGAATTTTAAAAAATACTTTTTCATTGGATAGTCACACTAAAACCGTTTCCGGCAGAGTTTCTCCGGGCTCTTAAAATGTGTCATGTGCCTATGTGTTATATAAAACTCTTAGTTATATCCTTTTGACCACGTGGGCGTAAGTTGGTTAAGCCATCTACATGCTAAATTTCTACTTTCTAAGTCCAGTCGTTTCATATTATGGGTGCTGTCTGTCAGTCACTCAGTAACGGAAGCATTTAATCAGCTTCACGCTATATCCCGCACACAGCAGGGTAGGTAGAGGGAACCTAGTGGTTGACTTTTCATTGCCTACTTTCCACCGAATTTTATATAATAGATGAATGGCTCTAATTTAGTACTAAAAGTGACTATTTTCCAAAATAATGGCATCATAAACATAATTGAGCGAAGCGAGCAAAGTGAGTGGATCGGTTCACTGGAGACTTTTTACGCTTTTTTTCACTAATAGGCTCCCAAACGAAATGACCGATTGAGATGAAAATTTCCTAACATATAGATATAACCACGTAGATGGGAATTCTAAGAATTCTATGGACATTCCTTCCTGTAAGCAGGCCACCTCCACGTGGTCTCGTCTGGGTAATGCTAGGCAACACAATTGATGCACGCTTCACTCAACACGTGAACACTATCGAGATTTTGCGAGCGCAGCGAGTCAGAATTGAGGTCCAGTTCGCGCCCCTAGTGAATAATGAAATCATAAAACATTATTGTATCATATTTCAATTTAAGAGAACCTTTAAGTCAATTTGAAAGTAATTAATCGCAATGGTAAAGTTCTAACCCTTTACTTCCGTCACGGAGAGGAGGCAAAGTCACTTGCAAAGTAAGAGATTTAAAACAAATTAGAGATCGTTCTAAAACTACGTTTCATTCGAAGGCTAAGGAAACAAAGCGATAAATAACAAAGGACCCAGTCTATTAAAACACATAATTTAAATTTAATATTAAATAATAAGCTTTGGGGGGTCACAGCTCAGTTTCATTTTAATGAAGAAAATCCTACTCTTGATTTAACTTGTTGAGTTTACTTTAGAAAGCATTCCAGTGATCGATAATGAAAGATAATCTTTACTGAGAATCTGTGGACAGCTTATACTAAAACCGATGTACACAGATGAGCATCAACTTATGTATATAAACTAAAATATTTTACTACTTTCAAGCAATACTTTTTGCGTCTTACTGTATTGGTTACCTGTAAGAGATCACTAGAACTGATAAGATGGTCATTGCATATAACATGTTAACTTACTTATCATTTTTTTTTCTTAATGCGAAATTCATTATTGAGGCCGTCGCGGTGCAACGACACAAGGTTGTGACTGTAACGCGACGTTTGTGGGATCGATCCCCACTCGAGGAAGTAAAATATATATTTACGTTTATATTTCCATTTCTTCTTCCTAAGCTGAGTTGAGTTCTGCCACTTAACACGCAATGCCTCCAAAATTCGGCAGAAAGTGGGGAACGGAGTGTCTTAACACTAGGTACCCTCTGCCTGGCCTGCTGTGTGCGGGATACAGCGTGAAGCTGAATGTGTAATAATGTATTATTACTGCGTTTGGGTTACTGTTGGGTTTATAATAAAATGCGTTATTCAAAACGTATTTAACTAGATAAAATATATTTATTCTTATGAAACTTTTACCTGCGGCTTAGCCCGCATATCCTGATGCAAAGAAGTAAGAAATGTGAATGACACGGGAAGTTATTCTGACCGCGGTACATTAGGTTACGTTAAAACTATTAACTTGATAAATTCGTAGCCTTCCTTAATAAATGGACGAACATATTTTTTTAATTGGAAGCATAGTTCCTGGGACTAACGCGTTCAATTTAACTTAACTTTTTTCAGATTTATAATATTAGTTTACAAGCATAGATTTTAATTTGTATAAAAATCTTATAAATACATATAACATACCCACTGTAGCACGCATACCAACGACGTCCAAAGATTTCTGTGGTCTAAAATTGGTCGTGAATTGGAGCATAACGTGAAGCAATGTGCTTCTTACCACGTAAGTGTAATTAGGGCGACTAATTACTTCACTAACGATAGAGAGCGTGTTTTTTCATACGAAATTACAATTTATTACATTCTATTTAGTTATTTCGTGTGTTATATTAATATAGAAACCGTCGTGGCGCAGTGGGACAGCGTTTACCTATAAACGCGATGTTTTGAGTTACTTTCCCTCTGCTTACTTTGCTGTGTGCGGGATACAGCGTGATGAAAAATGCTTTTGTTCTGTTTATTTAGTAGTATCACTTAATGTAATGTATTTGTATTGTAAATTCTCACTGTGTGACAAATTTCATAACTTTAAGTCTACGGAGAATACTCTATTGGTTTTGATTACGCGGCGAATTTCATATAAAATTTAATAAAAACTATGCATAAATGCTCTTATCCTTTGATTGCGCTGTCGAGTCTATGTTTGGCACCACAATTTTTAATCAAGAACATTATACCAGTGTTATTTATTAACTTTCATCGAATCATAACGTGGCATTGACCCGCAAATCAATACAAAATATGTCAGATTCAGGAGAAAAGTGAAGAATGAAGTGTTGTAACACTTATTTCTCTCTGTCTACGTTGCTGTATGTGAGATACAACGTGAAGCTGAAAATAAATTGAACCTGACTCTACCACCACCATATGCCAATAGACTGGGCTCAACTTTGCTACGAAGAACAGTGAAGATTTGCAAATAAGAATACGAGATCGAATTCAAGTTTATATCAAAAAAGGGTTTAACGCCGAATATTTATACTACAACAGCTCTGTGCAGTTCTAAGAATAACCCATACCTAAATAATTAACATACGTAAATATCCACAAATATTGTTTCATACATAACAGTTCATAATATTATGTAATATGTATGTACTTTATAACTTTGTACGTATTGATCTCAGTACGTAGAAGTTATCGTGGCCTTACAACAACTTGATATAAAAATCCTTCATAAATATACTATTCGACAAACTATTAAGCTTTATAATATTAGTGTAAATAGATACTTACAAATATCTATTAAGTTAGTGGGAGACGAGTAAAACGCATAATTGGTTATTAATAAACGTTGGTAACATTACAACATTAGCTGTAACCGCGACGATTGCTTCCGAGGACGTTGCTAGCGTCTTAATGAACTCCTCCTCAAAATTATTTGAGAGTAAATTCTGAACTAATTTGATTTTTATTGTAATTAAATTACTATTATTATAATTTATTTTTATATTATTTTTTACTTTAAACCTGGTTGGTTGTTTGTTTGTTTTGGGAGTGTGGTCACAAATGTGTGATTTTGTGTTAAAATAGAGCTTAATGTTAGGGTTAATGGAAACTTTTTGTATATTTTAGATTTAATTTTTTCTATAATTTTATATTTTCTTAGTAAGAAATTAATAATACGTTACGTATGATGGAGTTAAGATAAGTGGGTACTTCTTGTTTAGACCAGGGATCTTTTTTTGTGCTTCTTGCAGGATATATGAAAAGCAAGAGAAAAAGGGAATATATTAAGACACTGCATTTCCCTTGCGCCGCATAATTTTTTAAGTGGTGGAACTTATCACAGTTCTTTGTTTCGTCTATCTGTCTCCAGAGTGAAAAAAAAAATTAAAATGAAACCTTTTAACAGGATTAATCGTGTATATTTAGTATTATATAGTATTATACTTCTTATTGCCAGGCAGACGCCTTCCTTCTCAGCCTACTTCACTTTGCACGGTCTTTAACGTCCTCGGTGGTTAGACGACCATTGGCTCTCATGTCCTGCGTCGTCACATCCAATCAGCGCTTTTTTGGGTGTCCGAGAGGTCTCACTCCAGGGACTGACATAGCAAGGCACTTGCATCCCACGTAGTTCTTAGGCCGGCGCGTAACGTGGCCAAACCATCTCAGCCGACGCTCTTGGAGCTTATCCACTACGTCAGGGACTCCAAGATTACCTCGAATGAACGTGTTAGTATTATATATACATATATAATATTCAACTTCTACTGTGTCGGTGCGCCACGATTGTTTATACTATTATGATTTTATTCAAAATATTTTTGCTTTTATAGCTTTTTGATGAAATTTTATTTTATTTCAAATAAAGCATTTCCAATTTTATTTATTTGTTCAGCATAAGGTATTCGAAATGATGATTAAGAGGCTGTCCTGGCGCAGGGCGCAAGCGTGTGACTGTCAATTGTGGGCTTAATTTCCGTTCAGGGAATAAAGCTCTGTTGACAAAACGAAGCGCGGCGTTGAGATCCACCACTCAAAACGCAATGCCTCTAGAAACAGCGGAATGTGTGGAACAGAAGTGACTTAATAGGAACTGAGAGTCTTAAGGTTCCTAGATTCCTTTCGGCTACCCTGTTATATGCGGGTACAGCGTGAAGCCAAAATAAAAAATTGAAATTTCAATTGAATTATCATCATTACCGGAAGAAAATGTAATAATTGTAAAGATAGAATAATCCAAAGTGTAATTGGTAATGCCAGCGTGTCGCAGTCTGATAGCGTCTGACGTAATTATAATTATTTATTTCCCGCCGGGCATTGAGCTCCGTCATTCCATTAGTTTCATATTCAGGGGATATGTGGAGAACGGAGTTTCTTCATTACAGACTACTTTGCTGTCAATACAACTAATTGGCGTTTGTACAACTAGTTCACATAGGCATCGAGAACTGAGTTCTACACCACTGAACTTTCATTTAAACTTTGCTAATTAACAATTTTTCAACTACTAGTAATAGTAATGTATTACTTGCAAAAGTCATAATTTTTTTCAAATTTAAATAAAACGTACAAAGACTTCACCAAAAGAAGTTTGGGTTTATTCCAACATAATTTCACTGGAGGCAATTTGGATAGAACTTTTTGTCCTGCATCCCGACATATGTAATGAGGGTGCCTAATTTGCTGCGGAAAATGAAATGAAAGGATGAATAAAAGTTGGCAAAGGCGCTAAGGGATGACAATGGTTTGCTTTTGACAATTGGTCAGTTAAACATACGTATGTATATTAGGTAATCTTATTATTTTATTTCTTTTTTATTTTTAGAATTGTCTACGGAAATATTGATATAACAAGAACTAGCACCATATTAAATAAAAAGTTTCAACAGCAAGGGACAAAAAAAATCTTTCGCCTTCATATTTAGATTTGTGTTTAACTTTTACTTTATTTGAAAAGTATATTTTTGTTTACTTTTATTGTTTTATTTGGCGTGAAACTTGTACTTTTATTTCAAACGCAGACATTTATGACTTTATAATGTTGTTTTGCTGTTTGATGCCATCTTAGCGTAGCGTAATAGTTATAATGGAGGGTCTATATCTGGAATTCCATGAGTCTTACATAACCCGCTCGTACCTACTAGTGAGGTGTAGTCGTAAAAAAGTTTCCTCCCGATAAAAAGGTATAATATAACTAGTTATAGAATTTTTTTTATAAGTATTAAATCTCATTTATCAAAATAGCTACCAACGAAAATAGGTACAAGTGTAAGAGTGACATCGCTTATTCCTAATTGCACCACCGCGCACCGGACAGTCGATTCCGGATATCAATTACAGTATGTTGGCCCTCGAGCTGCGTGCGGTCGTCTGTCAATAATCTTTGTAAGTCAGCTACATGAGGGCGAACTGAAGAGTAGCGAACAGTACCGGCGTATAAAGTATATGATATGAGGTCGATTTTTTTAGTATTATAACAATTAAAAATTAAAATACATTTCTCATATTAACTAGTAAAAAAATGTTCGTAGATGAGTGATGTTACCAATGAAATTTTAACATTACACGCGCGTTCATTTTATTTGAAAAAAATACAAAATTAACTTATCAATGTTTAATATAAATATCAGTTTTTATTTATGTTATAAATATATTAAATATTTAAAGGAAAAATCGAGTAAAATACATTACATGAAATTCAATAACTTCGATCTTATACAAGTTGAATTGAACATTCATTTCAGTAAAACTACTGTCGGTGGTATTTTTACATCAGATCAGCAATGAGAGAAGATTCTTATTTTTAACCTTTATTCGTTATATGAATTCAAGGATGTAACAATTTCATATGTTAAGTTAAAAAAAATAAGACCAAATGAGCTTAACTCTTACGCTACAAAATCTCATTTACAGTCACACTGTGTCGCTGTGCTGCGCCGGCCTCAAGTAATTAATAAAATAATATCATATATTAAATAAACTTACTTAACTCACTTTTGATGAAATATCTGGTACATTAATAATTAAAAATAAACAACCGACACATTTGCTAAGCTATTAAATAATTTCATTTGATTATTACATACATACTAACCCTAAGAGCCAAGTAATCCTATTGTGTAAAGCGTCAGGTGTTAGAGTTGCTTTGAATCTGAATCAGATGTCTCTGTCAAAGTAATCTACATGATAATGTGTAACATGTTCACTTACATAGTGCGGCGCTATGTTATGCAACTTTGTGTTGTATGAGCTTCTTGGTTGGTGTTTGTTTCCTTCATATATTATCAAATTTGATATGTTTTTTTTTTGATATATTTATCACCTATGACAGAAGATTTTTATATGTAAACATTCAAGTAAGTGTGTGTTTTGTTTACATTATTTTAGTACTAAGAGCCAAAACACTAGATTCTCCCTGGTAACCCTGCGATATACAGGATACTGTGTAAGAGTTAATAAAAAAAGCTAATTAAAAAAAAATAATTAAACCTTCTTTTTATTTTTCTAAAGCCATTTGTTTGTTTACTTTTTATATAAAAATGAATTATGTGCGGTGGCAGCGTAGGATCCAAACTTTTGTGGATCCTATTATGTACCCGATTAAATTAAAATACTTTATTAAAACTATCTTAAATCTAAACAGGTGAGACTTATTTAAAATTGGAGACAAGAATAATTTAATTTATTACATTTAATTGTAATGTTAATTAAAACAATAGGTGTAAAATGATGCAACAAGTCTTATAACAGATTATTACAATTCTAAGATCTCTCTCTTTCTCTCTCTATGCTAAGTGTGGAAAATATTGTGGAAAGCCTGGGTCAGCAATTCCCGTGTTGTGTGAAAACGTAACAAGTTCATAGATCAAACAAAAAAACATTTGAGTACATGAAAAATGATTACGATGTACAATATTAGGTATAGGATTTTACTTTCAGAGTTTAGCTCGTACCCGAGAATATAAACAATAAAAATATTTTATACAATAATATTCGTATAGGCCTTATGGAGAGGCTATATCAATAGATTTTTATTTACAAGCGATCGAAGAAAGCTTAGCGTCAAGACGCCTTAACATTTTTAAAAAGCTAAAGAATTGCAGCCTTACGCTTCTTTAAGCAGGTCACTTTGTTTCAAATTTTCTGCCCAATCGAGACATTTTGGATTGAGTGGTGCAACTCAACTCTGCATTTTGCCTTGATACCAAAGCAAGGACATGAACATATTATTTTTTTTCTCGAGTGGAAATTAAATAGAAACCATCGTGATCAAGCATATATGTAATTGTATATACATATTGTATAGTAACGGCGGCCCGCCTTGATTAATAACTCCTGGAACTCCAGTTCAGGCAGCCGTTCGCCAGTATTGTGCTCTACTTATGCGTAAACACTCGTTCATACCAATATGTTATGAATTATAAGGATTGTAATATAAAATAAAATGTACTCTTTAATGATGTCCTTGTTGTAGTTTGGTAGACCAACCCTTCCTTAGCAGTCGAGAGCAAAGTAACTTTTGGCCAAATAATGATTTGATATTCAGTATTGACCTTATTATTATTTATGCATCTGTAAACAGTGAGACCCCGCGGAGATACGGACGGTAGTTTTCGCTTTAATTATTGAACAGCACTACGGTGGAGTACTAATAGCGTATTATTTCAATGCTTAAAAAACTCGGGTTTAATTTATATTTTAAAATATATAGTGTAAGGTTATAAAGCTGAAGAGTTTGTTTGGTTGAACACGCTAATCTCGGGAACTATTAGTTCAAACTGAAAAAATATTTTTGTATTGGGCGGTCCATTTATCGAGTAAGGTTATAAGATATATTACATCAAATCAATAATTTTGCTGCTATCCACTGTACCTTTGGTGAGAGTGAGCTTGGGCACTTGAAATGTTTCATGTTCCATACAAAAGTCTTAGTTAGTTTCTCTTAATATATTCTTACATCAGGTCGAAGCCGCAGGTAAAAACTAGATCTTTGTAGAAGATAAAGTAACCGAACTCTTTAGCTCCATAATATTAGAGTATATCATATGTTATAGCCTTAACTTTAAATTATTCATCGAAATAACCACCTCCCAAGATCTCGTGAGTATGCAGCATTATATGTAGTTACTGTGTAAAGCACGAGTTTATATTTTCAGTGTGTTTCTATTAATCCCCCGCTACACTGAGCTAGGTACATTTATTGACCGTCACAGCCTTTTAATATTCTGCTTACATCACGAAATATGGGAAATATTCTATGGACTTGTAGAAACGTGCAACGTGGTGGTGGAATAGATGATGAATTTAGGTTCAATGGAGAATTTACTACAGTTCCCGAATAATGTTTATATAGGTAGATAGGTACATAAACAGATTTGATCAGATGTAATTAATTTGTGGCGTACGACTTGACGTGCTTATTGACGGCTGTAGGTTGGACTTAGATTAGAGGAAAAAAAATTTTAAGTTCTTCACTCAACACGCAATGTCTCGAAAATTCGGTAGAAAGCGAGGAAAGTCGTGTTTAAACACTATCTTCACTTACTTACGGGATACGACAAAAAATCAAATATCAAATCAGCTTCACTGGTATGAATCAATTTTCTTTTTCATAAAACAATTACAACTCATCATCATACGACGAGGCCAGTTGTGGCGCAAAAATACAAAGTGTGACTGTAAACGCGACCGATCTAGGGTCCGATCCCCACTCGAGGAAATGAAATAATTATTTAAATGTATATTTTTATTTTTCCGCTCTGGTGTCAAGGCAAAGCGCGGCGTTGAGTTACGCAAATCAACACACAATGCCTCTAAAATTCAGCGGAAAGTGAGTAACGGATTGTCTTAAAACTAGATTCCATCTGCCTACCCTACAATGTGCGGGATTAAGAACTTAATTTTGATTAATTAGGGTCTTTTTAGTAGAACTGCTTTTTAAAAAATTTTAATCGTTAAGTGGCCTAAACTTAACTATTTTATATTTCATGAAAGCAAAAGACTATTAGCTTTACGAGTATGTTAGTAAATATTTGTCGAATGTGACCAAAACAAACACGTTAACCTCCCTTTGTTTATTCAGCGGAAGACAAACAAAAGCAAAAGTTTTAACAGGCGTCTACCAAACGGGCATCGACAGCAAGGACGTTCAAAGTTTGTGAACATCGAGCGGTAGGTAACATAATATGCTGTTAAATTAATGATTGGATACCCTACTTATTATTCCTTACTCTCTCTCATTTTTTATTGTGATACCTTTAAAGCAAACTTAGTATACACGTGTTGTCTCCTAGATTTAAATGATTTGATGAAAACTACAGCTGTATACATTTAATGATATATTGAAATACAAATATTAATATCAATTAATCCTAATGACAACTGAAATAATTTCATAAATATATATTTATTAAATATTTGTATAGTCGAAGCGGGCCGAGGGGGTCCGCTAGTACAAATATAAATTAACGAGTATATGAGGCTGTCAAAAATTTCATTTCCTCGGTGTGGTAACGAGACAAAACACGGTGTTGAGTTCCTTGCTATATACAGGATACAGCGTGAAATTAGAATCTTGTTGAAAGAAAAAAATACTTGTGTGTGAACTTATACGAGTATAATACTTGTATGTCCCGCATATAGCACGGTAGATAGAGGGAACCTTGTGTTAAGTTACTTCGTATTTCACTTTTAGCCTAAATTTAATCACTGCGTGTTAAGATAAAAAAAATCAGCTTCCCGCTGTATCCTGCACACATTAGGGTAGACAGAGAGAAACTAGTGTTAAGACACTCCGTTCCCCGAGATCTTTACAAGAGTCTTGTAATTGTATAACTGTAAACACGACATGTTCTGACATCGATTCCCATTGGAGTAAATGAAATATTTAACTTTTTAATTTATTGGCTCTGGTGTCGAGACAAAGCGCGGCGATGCAAACCTTTTGCAATCCCCTCTATACATAGGATACAGCGTAGCCCAACTGAACCGAGTTATAAGCAACACAAATAGAATAGCCTAGGTATTATTTTCTTCTACCATCCACGATTATGTTATAAAGGTACTTTGTCATATTTCTGGAAAAAGAAATTATTTTAAAATTTCAAATGACATAATGCTTTTTATCTACTAAGGTAGTTCCACCGGACTGTCTCTTGAACTTTTTTACGGCATGTGCCAGCGGGATACATTACACTCAGTTTCAGTTTTCCTTGTGACTGCTAATTAGCGTAATTATCGAGCTTTTAAGAAAATTGCTGGAAACATTTAAAACGGACGTAGTGAAAATATGTTTTAAATATATATAATATTACTAAGGCTTTTTTATTTATTTAAATTTTATATTAGAGGCGGCCAGAAAATCGTAAGGGTTATGGATTCAATTCCCCCTCGGGAAATAAATTATTGTTATACTGTTCTGGTAATAATATAAAGAGCGGCGTTAAAATTCAACGTAACTTAGCGACTTTATTTTGATAATTTTCTTATCATAAAATAGCGTAATGTTCATTAAGTGATGAAGTGATGAATCTTAGTACTGTAATTGCAACTAAGCATGAATTCTTAAACTTTAATTATCTGTATAATGTAGTAATGATGGATTTATTTCTACTCATCTTGGAACAATAGCGCTTTTGATATGGCAGAACTTAACACCGTACCCTCCTCATCAGTAGTTGCGAGTATAGTTGTGCCAACCCAAATTGGTATGGTAGGAATAACGACAAGAAAATAAAAAGAGGAAAAAATAATAATAGATAATGTTTTTTAAAAAAAATCTAACTAAAACTTATTACACTGAAGATAATTAAAGGCTAAACATGTATGGAATTAATGTCTATTGAATATCATGCGGGACAGCTGACAGATAATGTAATCAATTTAAATTTTCAATTATACCATTGACTTTGAAAAGAGCAACTGTTGAGTTTCTTGCCGGCTCTTCTCAGCAGAACTGCCTTCCGAACCGGTGGTAGCTCTTTTTATTTATATGTTTATTAGACGATTTAAAATTGTTTGTTTGAAATGTATGTCTATTTGAGTAAATAATATTTTGAATTTGAATTTTGAATTTTAAGAAGTGAAAACGACCATAACCAGGGTCACAAAGTGCACGCAAGCGAAGTTGCAAACAACTACTTGTATGTACCTACTAAAACGTAAGATGCAGTTCCTCGCATAAAGATCAGAAAGCCAGCTATTTGAAAACAGACCGGAAGCTCTGAGCTAAATCTGTCGCTTTATTTTCTAAAATTGTCTTTATGTAACTTCTCTATTGTCGCAATGTTATGTTACAGCGCGATCGTGAACGCGTTAGTGGTGAGTTCAATTTATATAAAGTTAAATTTATTGAAGTTATTTTATTAATAATCATAACTGTCCAATTCCTAAACGTGGGAATGATGTATTCCCACTTCATGGTGATAAGAAAAAAAATCAAATAGTGTTATAATACTAAGTTTGTAAGGAGTGTGCAGTATCACTATACTGTCCAAAGAGCCAATAATACACTTCACTGAGTAGGTACTGACAAAAGACTTCTCTAAATTTCCATGAAAACAGGATTTTGCGTTCAATAGTCCACTCAAACGAGGTTCTCGTAGCAAATAATTTAAATAACTACAATTTATCAACCACCAAAGATATAGAGGGAGGGTGGGTGTAGAACATTAGGTAAAATACAAATGGGAAGGGGTAAAAACATAAATGTAAGAAGAGACTGTACCACGAATATCTTCGATAATTGTTGCATAGAAAAGATCGCGCTAACGAGCCGCCGTGAAATGATTGCAAACAGCAGAAAATATGACAATTACATATAGTTCGTATATTAAAAAATATGAAAAGTAAATATACAGGGAATATTCATTGTCTTGTACATTAAAATGATTATTGCTATTTCATAAGACAAATACAAAAATATTATTTTCATGATTTTCTCTAGAATTCATCAATGAAAAGCAAACGTCAGTAACTCTTTGTCGCTGCGTTATTGTACTGTTAGTAATATTTTCAGATAATTCAAATGTTATATTAATAATTATCAAAATTATTTAAATAATAAATATTGACCCGCCATAAAATATTTTATAAAATACATCTTCTATTCAGGCGAATAGTGGAGTGTGGAAACAGAGTGTCTTGAGACAAACTACCCTTCTGTGAGGCAAAAATCAGAAGCTATACAAATTATATAAATGCGTCATAATCGCTAGCGTCGTGGAGCAGCGGCGAAGTAAAATTTATAAAAAATACAAAAAATATCGGTTTCCTTTGAAGAGAATAAAGCGGCATTCATTACCAGAACTTGTTTCGCTGATTCAATAAGTTTCTTTGCGAATTATTGCTGCATTTTGAATATATTACTCACTTTACAGTCGTTGTCGCTTCTTCAATCGTTTTCTGTTTGTTCTATCTTGAATCGTAAATAATGATAATTATTTAATTATTAAGTTATGGTTGTTACAATGACTACGCACGTGGTTGTAATGGATGTTTGCGTCACATACTATGTATGTGATATTGTTAGTGTCACGTGTGACGTAAGTGTAAGTCTTTTTAGAATTTGTACACCAATTTTTTGAAATTTAAAAGCTATATCACAGTGATCTTTCTTATTAAGATGTGGCACAAGAGCACGATATATGTATTTCTTTATTCATCTGTATAATGATGATGATGATACGAAATTATTTCCTTTTTCCGTAAACCTCACTTAATCAATTAATATTAAATGTATACAAGAAATAACTTACATGTCACGAAAAGTTACATTGTTAATAGTTTCTTACATTACTTTTCTAATTATTCTCGGCAAGCCCTTTCATTTGATATGTATTGGAGATGTGCATAGATAATAACTATCCCGCCATCTTGGATTTTCCGTACTATTATATTAAGAAAAATGTCACATTATTTTTCGAGCTACTCTTAACGAACCCTTTCATATGATATCCATATTGTAGAAGTAGACTAATAATAACTATTCGGCCATATTGGACGGTCTGCCATATTGCCTTTAATATGACGTAACACTATTTTTCGAATTGCTCTCAACGAACGCTTTTATTTGGTGTCCATATTGTAGAACTACATTAAAAATAACTATTTCGACATCTTAGATGGTCCCCTATGTGAGATTTAGAATGACGTCATACATTTGATCGCGCATTGTCATCTAAACTAAACGTGTATACAAAATTTCAGCTCAGTCGGTTGGAGGTATCAAAATTGAGCTCAAAAATTTCACCCGAACTAACATACACACATTGTAAGTTAAATAAAAGCTTTTAAAAAATAATAAACGTATGAAACACAGAATAACGATTAGTTTCTATTCCAACATCAAGAGCGTCATATTGAGACGTTATGTGAATATTATTTTTTTAATTGTACGTAGAGTAAGAGAACCATTGAGAGATGAGTGTCAAAAAATGGATGAAAAAGAGGAAACTGTGTAGGGAATACAGAATGGATAAAAAATGTATATTTTGACAAGTCTTAACAATGATCCGTTGATGGCTGATTTTTTACAAAAAAGGTTTGCGAGAAAACATACAGATAGAAACTAGTGGTGAATCACTTTGTTCTTCGCTTCTCGCTTAATGTATGTTGAAACTTAACGCAGTGTCTCATGAACAAAAGACTTAAACTATATTATTTTAAACATAATAAAAAAGTCACAGACATAATCTTATAAATATAAATGCAATTTGTGTGTTGCAAGTAACTTCGTTCGAGGCCGTCGTGACGTAGTATGGCAGCATCTAACTGTAAACACGACGGTAGTGAGTTCTATTCTCAGTCAGAGTAATTAAATATTATCATTTCCTCAGCCTTGTCTGTATGCGGAAAAAAGTGCAAAGCAGCTTTTGATTAAGGGAGTTTATCGAATACGACACTGGATGGCCTACATGGCAAGAAAGTGGAAATACTGTGAAAGCAAAAATTATCTAAATATATATTTGTTCTCAGTTCAGTTTTGCGTCACTGTGTTTCACATGACGAACCTAAAGCTGCACTTTGTATTAATTATATATTGGATTGAAGATTAAATCAAACGTCAATTTTAAACGTCAACGTTACATCTATAATATAGACATACGAGTACTCGTATATTATAGATGTACTGAAATTTATCTGAAGAGTTAAATTTAACTGTAATTTCGTTTGTTTTTGTGTTTTTATGTAAATGTGAATATTTGTGAGCTGCCATTGTTGTTGATGAAAATAGCTGCGGTACTTGTGTGGTAATATATGGAATGCATTATATGTTTATTTAAAAAAGCAAAGAAAAATACAGCTTACTAATGTATTTTATTATTTTTTCCAGGTAAGTGGGCGCGCCATCGAACAACAGAAGCAGTGCAATATAAATGGACGTTAGGATTCAGTGATTACAGAATGAAAGCCGGTAGTTTTGGCGCACGTATTTCATGCGAAACATTAATTATGATCATTGTTTAATTAATATAATCTGTTAATGACTTTTGTTGTCTAATAGTAATTTGTGGGTAGATCGATATTTTCCGAATGTTACTGCATTAATATGCAAATGTGACGGAACATTATTTGGTTTTGAAGCATTTTTATCCTCATATTTACTTCCTATTCATTTTTTTAAGGAATCCAGCATAATTTCTTCATTTTCTTTTCACTAAAGCGTTTTATATAGTAAGTAATATTTGAACATTTAAACATTTGAAATATAGTAACATTTGATTATAAAGCGTGGACTGTGCAATCTGATATAAACGGAGTAAACGGTAACTTAATAGCCATAAGTGAAGATAAAGCTATACTTATCACCTTCACGATGACCTTACAGCAAAGTATGATCTGTATAGATAAATAAAGCAGTAAAGCTGTAATTACCTAACTAACGGAGGCTTAATCTCACTCATACAATATAATTTCCAGTATTCAAACGAAACAATGAGAATTAAGTAATTTATTACTATTTTTTTATTTGGCCAAATAGTAAACATAATGTTCATATTTAAAGATGTGACTTCCAGTTACCTGAAGGTTTTATCTATATACATAAAAGGACAAAGATTGAAAATTTATAGGAAAATTTCCGGTAATGGCCGGATCACACTTTGAGTTATTACGCTTTTGAACTGTAGATTATTGTATAAGTCTCATTGAACTTTATCTTGGAGTAGCTTTTAGCTAATGTTTCGTTGGATTTTGTAAATTAGAAAAAATAATTAAAGTTTTTTTGTGTATTTAACATGTTCATTGTTATAACCAGTATTGTAGCCGGATAGACACATTGAAGTTATCGAGAGATTGCATGGTAAGTGGCTGATCGCTATGTCGCTGCTTATCCTCGTACTAACAAATTCATTCCCCCAAGGGGGAATCACACTGTAAACCGTCATGCTTATAATCAAACACTGTGCTGCTGGGCCTCTGTATGTTAGGTTAGTTAACATAAGATATTTCTATTTACAATATTTTTAAAGTTTGCTAAATGACGTAAGCCAACCTAGCAACTTTATTTGGCATATTTACATATACACACATATTTATATGTAGCTTATATATAGAAGAAAAATCATATCTCTAGAAAAAAAACAACTCAAAACTACCGATATAATATATTTGATACGACAGATCAGAGCTAAACTATGCAGCGTGTACATTTATATTTAAGACACAACACTGCGAATTGCAGTAAAGAGTACTAGAGTTTATCTCGCACTCCTGAAACAAATTTACTGGATCTCTCCTCTTTTACCGTTGCTTAATCACCTAGAGTGAAGAAATAAAGCTTTAAATATTATAGATTCATCTATTTTTATTTTTAAAGATATTTTTTTCATTTTTAAAAATAAATGTTTTTCTTCTTATTAAGAACACGCTCTTCCGAGTAATTTTATGTGACAAGAATTATATGTAACACTACATATACATATATGTAAATATACGTTTAAGCAAAGTGCGGCGTTGAGTTCTGCTACTCAACCCGCAATGCCTCCAGAATTCGGCAGAAAGTGGGGAAAGGAGTGTTTTAACACTAGATGACCTACCTTGCTGTGTGCAAGATACAGCGTGAATCTGAATTGATTTGACATATCCCTATTCACTGTACAATAAAGAATGTTTATTTTATCTAATGATTCGTATGACTCCTACATCACTGTAATGTCACTTTAATAACAATTTTTTAAATTATAATTTGTAAAGAAAAAGATTTCAACTATACTAATTCTCATATGTTAGAAACATTAATATGTTGATGAGTTCCAGAGTAATACTGTGTAAATATTCTCCGCCGGAGCTTAAAACAGCATAATATCAATTTAACTTGTGTATGGAACTAAAAGCTTCCAAATTGTTTGAGACGGGTCAGAGGGAGGGTGTTTAGAGGTTGATGCAATTAAACCACCCCTTGGGGGCAAATTAATTTTTGTTCTTGAAAAATTTGTGTACGATTTACTTTCAGCTTGTTTTTGTTTGTGCGAGTTGAGTTGTAAACGCTGTTTCCTTATAAATAAATATGCATTCCCCTGAGTGGTAATCGAATCCACAAACGTCGCTTTTACTGTCAAACGCTCTCCCACTGCTCCACATCGGCCTAAAAAAAGTATCAAATTAAAATAATTTGCTCTTTAATATCCAAACTATTACTTGATATACTTTATTATAACAATAAAACAAAACATTCGAACGAGGCGTGAGGTGCGTCGTAATCCCGCGATTGATCAGCGAGATGGATGTGCCGATCAAACGCTTATTACTGAGTTGTCGGAAACGCATGATTTATGTACAACCTTATCTACTTTTGGTCTGTGAGCTTTTAGTATATTATTCTTTTATTTTGTAAGTTGGTTCATTTACACAAGAACCAATAAATATAATTTATATTAGTCAATGCTTTTAATGTAATTGATGCGTGTTTGATCGGAAGTCATCATTGTACATATTATGGATATTAAAATTTTCCGTAGTGAGTGACTTGCAGACGGCCAAAAGATAAAATTGCGAGACTTAAGAAGTTGATATTAGGCTTGTGGATAGGTTAGAGAGCGTAAGATAGCACTAATTGGAAACAATGGGATTTTACATTTTATTTGAAAATCCACGCAAGCTAAGTGACGGGTTACGGTTACGAGCTACTAGGATGGATAACGCCTACCGATGCTTCAATACTGACTTTAGGATTGTAGGTCAACGGGAAGAACAACTTATAAAAGTTGACATAGTCTTGCAGCCATATGCACTCATTTTGTTTGAAATTCCTCATGCCGGGGTCGCTGTGTTCGTGAGGGAGGACCTAAGTTTCCGTCGTCTTGCAAATGTTGAAGGTCGGGACCTGTCAACTATCTGGCTCCGTGTTGACTCGGACGATCGTGCCCGAGTCTATGCATGCCTTTACAGGTCCCACAGTGGTAATGCGGAAACGGATCGGCT
>DWGR01000374.1:0-23824 GCA_018247715.1 Heliconius burneyi | reverse complement strand
CACACAGCAGGATAGGCAGAGGGAACCTAGTGTCAAAACACTCCGTTCCCCACTTTCCACTGAATTCTGGAGGTATTGCATGTTGAGTGGCAGAACTCAACGCCGTGCTTTGCCTCGACACTAGAGCGAAGAAATGGAAATATAAACGTAAATAAATATTTCCTTTCCTCGAGTGAGGATCGAACTCACAACCGTCGCGTTACATTCACATCATTGTGCCGTTGCGCCACGACGGGCTGAAAATTTAAGAAAATTTAAAACTTCTATCGTAGCAAAACCCATTACTGATGCTAATAGAATAACATTTTCGTTCAGTCTCGCGATCAAGAAGTTTCAAGGGTGACAGGCAATTCCATTGGGCAAATACAATTTATAGGGCGATGAAATATTAATTTTTAAAAATCTTTATTTTGTATAAATTTGATGTGTATACAAAATATTGCAATGATTATTTTCATATAGGTAAGTTTTTAATTCAAGTGTTCATTTGTTATTCGATAAATATCAACAGTATAGTTTAACTACACTAATTCATCTATAAATGAAAAAGATAGTGTCAGTCGGACTAACTTACTGAAAGTTATGTATGCGTAGGGTAGGTTGCAACTAATTCATTCTTATATTATAGTTAAAGGTTAATGCCAGTGGAGAGATCAGTCAGGTCAGTCAAGAAACCAAGCGTATCATATATCATATGTTTAGTACTTATTATAGTTCAAACTACTTAATCTTATAATACATATTACTTGTATAACAAGGTTATATAATTGATAATATAATGAGTCTAACTAGTCTAAGTAACTTTAGGTGTAAATTTATACTCAAGTGTAGCTTTGTGGTTTTTGATACCGTCTCATTACGTACAAGACGTAATCGGGAAATGTAGCCGTAATGTAACCGGTGATAAAATTAAATTAATACATAAATATGAATGATTTGTATAATGATAGTAAACATTAAAAATGGAGGATTAAAATGGTTATATATGCTTTGTTGACAGATTCAGGAATCTTTGTCAGTAATTTATTGAAATCTACTTATGCTGAGACATTTCGTTTAGAAATGAAATCCAGTTGAGCATTGGACGTTCTTTCTCTTGTAGAATTTATTGGATGTTCTAGTCGACGTACTGCTTGCTCTTAGTGATTTAGTTAAAGTTTCTTTCTATATCAAAATGTTGATCATTTGATAATGTTTTAATTCACTTGACTTTTTTACTGTGTTCTAAGATTTTCTTCCAAATCAGGGTAGGCAAAGAGAGTAGTGTCAAAACTCCCCGTTTTTAATGTTCGGCTTTGTGACATGGCATATTGACTGGCGGAAAAGTAATCGCTTTGGAGTCAGCCAGACGATGTGCAACTTCCCATACAACCTCATTTTGTAACAACTTATCATCTATTCGATGTATATAACAAAAACGTCAACGGACAGTTCAATTTCAAATCCATGTTATTAACCACAAAATTTAAATAATTTTTATTTAATTTTATAATTCTATTACTTACTTTACTTTTATTACAATTTTATACTTTTATTAACAGATAAAAGTTAGATAATTTTTTTTCATTGTGTTTGATGATGACTTAGAAGATACAATAGTCATTGTGTTAGATAAGAAGCATTTTATAAAATGCTTCTTATTTAACATTCTTCTTATCATTAGCGTTATTGTAGGGTTGAAACATGTTGAGAATAATTTGATCGAGGTGCCTAATATTTTTATATGACGTACAATGTAATAGATAAATTTGCATAAGATTATAATATAAACAGCTTCTATGGGCAAGGAAAGCTATGGAAAAGACTTTTCCGAAATCTCGGCTTAAAAAGGAAGTCGCTCTCTTTTCAACATAGCAAATATTTTATAAAATTTGTAATTTACCTATGTATTAAGTAACTCCCCTTCAGTAATATAAAGTTTTAACACTTTTTTTGATATTGTAATTAAATTTTTAATGATAGCTATTTAAATATTCCAATAAAAAAGACGAACGCAGTACAATATGAAACAGCATCTCGAATTTTTGTTCGAGCGCTTTAAACAAATAACTAATATATTGAGATGTCAAACATAAAATTAAGCAAATAGTTCATAATTATAATTTATGCTTTAAAGTTAATTAATTTTTACCACGCTTGCAATAAAAAGTAATAGAGATGAAAGTATTAAAAATAAATATTGTTATAATATAAGCATTCTTACTTAATACTAATATCTATTTATAGTTTATTGGCTTAAAGTTGACTTACGTAATCACATCACAGTATTAGACAGAGTTAATTAAGTCTTTGCTATATTACATTTTTTTTACATCTTTTACATCCAATTATGATTCGACAAGGTAATTGTACACTGTCTTAAAGTTTATCTAAATAGAACATCCCAAGACGTCCTTTTGTTTCTAGCAAAAAGTAAACCACGTCCAGACTCTTTGTATTTTAAAATTGTTACAGTCTTTGCTACTTGCACAATTAAATGAGTATCTAATGAAAATATTTTCCATTGCTATAGAAATATACAAGTAAAATAAAATTGTAACAATAGAAGTGTTTATTGTATCATTATTTTTAAACAGTTTTATAATGCTCCATAGATTTCATCATCATAATAAATATTTGTAAAATTATTACAGATGAAGTTATGATGATGCATTGCAATAATAAATGATTAAGTACAGGCATAAATGTAGGTACAGACTAAAAAATACTTCAAAGACGAATGATTCCAGTTACATTCACTATAATAGACGTAAGTAAAGGTATTATTGCTCTTATAAACTTAAAAAAATATAATATTTATTTATTATTTGTTATATATTCTTTGCCGTTTCTACTTGTATGTTGAGATAACTTACCTGTACGTGTTCAAAAGTTAAGTTTTTCGGTTGATGGTCTATATTACGACATACTGATTACTAAAAAATTAAGCGAATTCCTCTCTTGCTATTTTTTACTTCTCTGTAACTTATAACTTGAATTTTGTTTAACATAAACATCTAATTAAATGAGCTTCAAGCTGTATCCCGCATACAGCAGGGTAGGCAGAGGGACCCTTGTATTAAGACACTCCATTCCCCACTTTCCCCACCGAATTCTTTGCCTCGACACTAGAGCGAAGAAATGGAAATATATTTTAAATTAATATAAATTTCGTATTTAAAAAAAAGAAGTCCCGCTGTGAATCCTTTCCTCAAACATACAACCTAATTATATCCTCTTTCAATAAGCTGTTAAGTAAAAAACGCATAAGTACTCTACAAGTATGTTTTCTAACATCAAAATAGGAAGAGTGTAGACAGAATGGACAATAAAAGTATTAACTGTGTTAGATCTCCGCCCGCAATCCCGCGCGGGGTAAGTACACATTTAATAAAATATTCAAGTTAGCAAGACTGCATTTCACGCAATCTTTTAGCCTTATTCAGTTTATAGCATTGCAGTGGGAAGGCTTGGGAGAATCTAATAATACATTTATACAGTTGTTCCAATACAATAAGTGAACTGAATTTAATGTATTGTTTTCGTATGAATAGAATCGAACGTGTTAACTTGTCAATAGATGTAGTAATGGAGAATATTTAAATAAGTTTTCTCAATATCTTTGACATAGAATTATTTTTGGTTTGGTTTTTATATCTAACTAATATAAACAATTTTTAGATGGATGAACTGATACTCGATTAGTCGCTTTTGTTACTCAACACGTCAAGAGCCAATACAGTCCTTTTTCGCTTTGTTCACGTTATGCTTTGTTTTGTTAGAGCGTAAAAATGAAAATAATTTATCCTTGAAGTGGGAATTGAACCCGTAATCATTGCGCAACAGTGAGATGCTGACCTCTTGCGCCTCAGTTTACTATAGATGAAATTCTATTGAACCATATTTATTTAAAATCGGACACACTGTAATATTGTACATTGCCAATTAATTTTCTGTTTAAGACGATCGTAGAATCGAAAGTGAACTGTAGAATCGAGTAAACTTCAAAAGTATTCTTAAACTTATAAAGCTTTGACCTAACGTCACTTTGTAAAGCAATTTGGTTTAGAATAGACTGGGCTCCGCCAGACCTTCATCATTTTAGGAAAGCTGAATATTTGAAGATTAATAGCTTAATGTGTGACTATATGCGTACTTACTAACTTGAAAGTACGTCCCTTCCAGACGTAGCGTCAACTTAATGTAGACACTGACCCACGTTAACGTAGAAACGCTCGTAGTTAAATGTATTTATAAGAATAACGTAAAAATGTATTTATTGCTACCAGATACCCTTCCTTACGTTACTGTATGCTGGATACAGCGTCAAGCTGACTTATTTATTTTAAATTGAAATTCTCATCTAGCAGCAGGACCAGTAGATGCAATGTGGAAATAATCTAATTAAGTATGAAATGTTCTATATTCAATTCGTACGATCGACAGTTCATGTCTAGCTTATGTTCAAGGCACCGACATCTTTTTAAATACGTTCAAATCGCCATGTTAGTAACAACTTTTTCCCTAGAAATATTTCAATACTGTGGTGGAACCGTCAGCACACCCTTTACGGGAACAGCATATAGCGTTAAATATTTCAAACACATACGTAAAGAAATTAATCAAGATGCCTCAACAGTTTAGAGATAGAATTTGTTTCTCATTTCACGATGTTTATGTTTATCCATACCAATATTTCCTGTGACGCAATAACGCATAGATGCTAGTTATGCCGTGTTATAGTTTTAGCCGTGTGTTCCCGGCTTAGAATAGGATCACCCCGGTACTGGTGGTGTCGTAAGAGGCGACTAAAGTACGAGTGGGAGAGTCACGCCGCCAGCAATGGCGACACGTATGGGCAGACTCGACCGGATAACTACCACCCCCGGCATTTAAAACCGGCATGAAGTAGTGGCTTTATGCCACTGCGTTTCGTATTAGGTAATGCCGGGCTCCGGGGCCCAGCCACCCTAAAAGCTGGCAACGCACCAGTAGCTCCTCTGGTGTTACGCGGTGTCGTGGGCGGCGGTGATCACTTACTATCAGGTGACCCGTACGTTCGTTTGCCATGCTTTTACCATAAAAAAAATGATAATAACGTAAATACTTACTACTACAAAAATACTACTAAAGGTTAAACAACTTTGAACTTTGCCGCAAATACCCACGACTCAAGTATGTATGTATATACAAACATCTTATCACTCTTCTCTCTCTCATTTTACGTATTTTCTTTGGAAATAAATATTTTATTTATTTCTTTGACAAACGTTCCACCGTAATTAATACATTTGTATGAAATAAAATTAAACAAATAATATACAATTTTAATTAACTATATAACTCTATATGTAGATTATATCTTAGATAATCCCAAGCAGTCTCAAGTAATCACAATATTTATTTGTTTAATTAGGGCGTTTAAATTATAACCAACAGACATTGTAGCGCCATCTTTGATAGGCCTTTGTTGTTTATTAAATCATAAATTTTGAGATGTCTTCTACAAATTTATGTCCAACGCAGAGGAATGTTATTAGGCAGGTTTGAGAATAAATTATATTGCTATATTTATTAGCTTCATCGTAAGTAGGTTACATTGTTGATACAAATTCTTTGGGTCAATTTAACTAATCTCTTACGAACATAATCAGATATTTACATAGTTTACGGCTAACACGTCTAGTATAAGAGGAACTTCTGTTAATCTTAGAATAGTAATATCTTTATTTCTGAATACTCCACTTATAATTAACCTACTATTACTAGTTTTTATAAAAAAGAAATAAACTTTATCTATATAAAAAATAGTTTAGTTTTCTTAAAAGATTATTTTTAATTATAATTGTCATACTGTGTAGATGATCGTTTAACTTTATTAAAATTGTCGAGGTGATTAGTCTTCAACTAGAACGTTCGGAACGCCATAATCAAAAAATTAAAAAAAAAACAGAACAAAACAGAATTAAAAAAAGAAAAGTTAAAATTCAATTTAAAGCTCAATAAAAAAGATATTTTTTATTACAGAATTCACTTGATAGACATTTTAACAAACACCGTTTACGAACTTTACCAAGTACCTATCATACGATATTAATTAGAAACGCCCGCAGCTCCGAAACTTTCAGTTTGATACACTCTTTTAGTCTTTAAGTCATTAATCTTGGCTTTGGCTTATTATTGAATTATCGATAAGACACAATATTAACAATCAAAAAAAGAATAATTAAATTATTAACATTTTTAAGTGTTATTCCGTACGGAGGAAAGAAAAATACTTTAAAAAATATGAATACCAGTCGTGACGAAGGGGTACAAAGTGTTACTGTACACGCGACTAGTTGTAAATTCGATTTCCACTCGAGAAAATTATTTTTTTTAAATTTATATTTTCATTTCTGCGCTTTGGTGTCGAGGAAAAGCGCGGTGTTCAGATTCACCGCTCAACACGCAATGCCTCCAAAATTCTTAACACTGGGACGCTCTGCCTGACCTGTTATATGCGGGATATAGCGGTAAGCTTAATTAATTTTTTTTTATGGTATAAGAACATGACAAACGAGCGTTCGGGTCACCTGATGGTAAGTAATCACCGCCGCCCACGACCCCGTGCAACCCCAGAGGAGCTACAGGTGCGTTGCCGGCTTTTATACGATTTAACACGTTATACAGATATGTAATTAAGATAAGAAAAATATATATACAGCTTGAAGTACATTTTTTATTCTTATTTCTATAAGGGGTAAGTATGAAGTGAAAATCCAGCCACAGTAGTAGTAGTCCCCACGAGTACATTGTCCAAAGTTTCTGCTTCTATTTCGAACTAGCTCTAACTTACAACCTGTAAAGCTTCCGCAAGCATCGTCCTGCCAAATATTACGGTTAGATTTGAATATAGTGTATGCAGCATAAAACAATATCAGTTAAATTTTCGACAAGATTTCAAATTGTAAATATATGAATTTATAACAACTAAATATATATTCTACTGTAGGTGATTTAATTTGTAGCGGTCGCTCTCACTGGCGACCCCGCTAGAGATGAAGTCAAAAAATATTCTATGATAGAAACTACAAATATAAGTTTGTAATGTGAAATTAGTAAGGTGTTCTTAATTTTTTGTAATTTTTAAAATTGAGTTATACTATTCTAGATCTGCTTATCATGTTTCTTATTGTATGACTTTTAAATAGTTATATATTTACAAAATATCTTAAAAATATCAAAATATTTGTATTTTAATTAGGATATATTACAGCGTATTTTAATTATATATAACGTAAAAGATATTATCCTCAAATACTATCTCTGCGGTGTTAGTGTAAAGGCTAAATTGATGATATCAGTAATGAATCTATTGAGTCTTAATTTAATGAAACATTCTGTTACTCCAAAAGATTAGAGTCTACCCTAATGAATTTTTAAGGCACTAGCTTATCACCAATCTGAATAACCGTAAAAATTGATAAATAAATATATAATAAATTGGAAATATAAACGTAAATAAAAATTTCACTTCCGGGAGTGGGGATCGAACCCACAACCGTCATATTACAATCACACCTTTGTGCCGCTGCGCTACTACGGCCTTAAATGTACTTAGGGACAAACATGTCTCCGCGGTCAAATAATTCATCACTCCAATAGTCAAATAAGTGACAATAAAACCTTGCATATATTTTTCATTAAACGCAAACTTTTTACTTGAATAATAATTTATGATCAAACACTAAATATTTCATCGTAAAACACCGCATTACAACAGACGAATATAAGCGCAAAAATAGAAGGATTTTCACCTCTTAGTTTACATCCTCTAGTCAAGCGCACCTCATTACTTTTCAGAGACATTTGTATGCTGATATAATACATGCCCCCTAATAAAATACATGATATTCGCCTGATCCAAATATTACGATAAATGTAGGTTCAATCGCAGAATATACTTATGTTTTGATTAAGGAAACTGTAGGTATATATTTACAATATGAGAATGATGTAGTCTTTATGGTGTTAGAGTTATTGAAGACAATAAGTAGGTATCTACCTATATTTTTAAGTTTTAATAGAAAAGTTTAAAGAAAATTTTCAAAGTCATATTTTTTATTAATCGAAAGAAAAACTTTTTACCGCTGCGCCACGACTTCGACTATGGTCTTTTTAATCTAAAGAAATGAACTTAAATATAATAAGCAAATTAAGCCCGGTTGTGGTGCAAAGGTACAAAGTATGACTGTAAATGCGACAGGCTGTAAAGATCTGCCACTCAACACGTAATGCTTCCGGAATCCGGCGGAAAATGGGGAACGGAGTATTTTAACACTAATTTAACACCCTCTGCCTAACCTGCTACGGAATACAGCGTGACTAAAAAACAGTAAACAAATATCATTAATACTAATATGATGAAAACAACTCCACGCCTAACTAAGGTCTCATTTACTCATCATTCATCGTGTCTCGGCTAAACCTCAAAAGCGTCAATTACTATGATCCACTGACTTGACTTAATGCTTTTTTGTCCGTTAATTCTAGCTTGCCACGGGACTTGTATTGTATGCGGTAATTTTTTGGCTCTCATCCAGATGACAATTTATGCGAGTACTACTGGTAAGACTAATACTGTACACTCTTGCATTCATTTGGACTTGAAATGCTTAATCAACTTCTGATAAAATTTTGTAAGTGTAGGTAATTTTATATTTGAAGCGTGAATAATAATAACTTAATACATTAGAGCATATAATATTCTCTATAAATACTCAAACTTAACAGAGTACCTACTGACTATAATAATATAAGAATAATTTTACTAACTCCTGACTCCTCCCGTAGTGTATACACATATATCGAATGTATAATGTTTATATTTATTAGATCTTAAAGACTTATTAAAATATCAGAGTTGCTAGATTTTAGACTTTTTTAGATACAATGACTATAAAAGTTCCTATAACGCTCACAATTCAAGGTAAATTTTCTACTTGACAAACAACTACATTAAGATATTTGTCTACATTTGTTTTCAGTTTTCTCTTTTATTATCTTACTGCAGGTAGGAATACAAAATGAGTTTAATAAATAAACGATGGTTTATTCTAAACAAAGAATATTGGACTGTTTGCACTTTGACCACAAACAACCCTTTGAATGTGAATGAATTAACTTGGGAGTGTATACAAGTTCAACGTTTCTCATTCAAAGCTAACCAAGGTTTTTACCTTCTCGGTCCCGAGACATGACTGCTCATACAACAATAAACATGTAAAAAAAATGTTTGAATAATTAAACAACAATACGGGCGTGCTCATACTATAATATTTTTATTCTAGTCCTTAAAGAATCTTTCTTTTATCGTAAATGTTGTTTTACAAAATTAGTAATTTCGTTGGGGGTCCACGATGAAAGGCTTGTCCGCAGCGACCCCTGCCAATTATTACGAGGTCTGCAACGTTCCATCCACCGCGTGCAACTCTATTGTACGTCTATTGTACGCGCATTTGCGTTGCGCATTATAAATAGTACGCATAAAGCTTATTATCATAATATTATTTTCATAGTTATTTTCAAATAGTTATTTAAAGCGTATCTTATCAGATTTGTGTATGAATTGGTGTATTTTTGTTTTATTTTCATGTTTTATTCGGCATAGTAAGGCAGACACAAACTTCAAGTTCAGCTTTCCGTCCGAACTAGAAATATCGTATTCCTCATCCAAACGAAGAAAGAAATAAACATTTTTTCCTAAATTGCGAGAAATATATAATTAAATTCAGCTATTAACGCCCAATAAGCTGCTTTACTGCAAATAGGACGAAATTGGAGAAATTTAAATTAAAATAAAAGGAAAAATCTATTATTAATTGTTTAGCAGTTGTAGCGCTTCTTACAATAGAATTTTCGAATACTTTTATCTAAATTCCTCTTGGAAGCTGCATTCATTTCTTATGAAAATCATTTTTCTTTTAAAACATTAATCATTCTTTATCAGATAAACTGTAGGGCAGCTGTGAAACTCGATGCGTTTAGGGAATTTCTTAATTTATCTTATGTTATTTTTGCATTTTTAAATAAAACTGCAGTAAAAGTCAAAAGATTCGTGTTTGATCTCACTATACATGCTACTTTATTTATAAACTATCATAACATTTGTAAGTAATAATTTTTTCTATCTAACTTATTTTATTTACATGCTTTTGGTTATTTACTATGATGAAGACAAGCCTTGCTCTCGTATTGAATGTCAAAGGTAATGATCACTCTCAGCTTTCACAATATTTTTGGAAAGATAAGTTAAAAGCATTTTTATGAACAAAATAAAATTATAAATTTTATATCTGAATCACACTATACATAAAGCTACAATTTTACATATATATAGTTACAAATTTTAAAGAATTATAATTTGTATCTAAAAAATATTAATAAAAATGGGATTTTTTTCTGAGTAAGAACTAACAATAAGAGTCGGTGTCGCGTGGTGAAACTCAACACTATACTTTTAAATATATGATATACCATATTTAGTTAATTGGTTATGAGATGAGATAAGGTACGGTAGTAATCTCAATATGTTATTAAGAGAATTGTGAATAACTGTGACAGTATTGTAGAGGGCCTACGCTGAGAAAGTTGACCTAGAAATCTGAAATAACGCAAAAGCTTCATTCACTTTCGTAATACGTGTTATGTGTTAAATTGAATATTATTTAAAACACTATTTACTTTTTGTTTTTATTCTAATCTTCTTATAAAGCTAGCTATTGTCCGATTACGGCAAGATAAGCAGAGGGATCACTCCGTTTCCCACTAATATTAGCTATATTAGTGGTCTGAGATGCGATGATGTGTCGATACATCCTGCTAAAAGTAGCAACTCTTAGCACCGTATATGAACAAATCTTTTGCGTACCCTGGTAAGTAGGTAAAAAGTGATGCTGATACTTCTTATATTCTTTAATCAAAACTTTTGCAATTTACTATAAAAGAAAAGCTACTCTTTTCATTTAAAAGCTATAGAAGACTACACAATTCAACTTTATTACATGAGTTTTTCCATTTCATAAATAACCATCCATTCTGTGGTCTTATGAAAAGATGAAAGTCCCAGCATCACCCATTACTTTATTACTTTCAGATATAATATAAATAAATATAGCCAGAGATCTAACTTGCTTATATATTTATATTTTAAAAAAAGTAATTTATACAACCGACATAACTGTGTTTTGGCTTCGACACCACACAATAAACGACTTAAATTGTTAAATTAACACTTATATTATTTTAGGTGTGATGTATAACATTTCAAATAAAAAAAATATCCAAATCGGTTCAGGCGTCTTCGAATAATCGCTACATTACAACATACTTAAAAAAAAAAGATTTCGACGAATTGAGAACCTCCTCTTTTTGAAAGTCAGTTAAGAAGGCAAATTTATTGATGGAGCTAAAATTGAAGAAACAATCTAGGTACAACTTTTTTTTTATGTAACATAAGTACATTTATCATAAAGAATAAATGGAATGGAATCATTTGCTCATAGGTGGGCAAATACTCTTGAATTTAAATATACCTATTATTACTTTAAGTGTAAGTGTATATGAGTATATTATGTGGTTACACAATAATAATCTTAAGAGTACAAAATCAAATCATACTTTCTTATTATTTAACTATTAAAAATATGTAGATTTTTGCTGTAAGCCGTACTACAGTACCGATTACAGTCAACATCGAAATATTCAACATAGCATAAATATTCGATCCTACTTTTGTTCGCTTCTCTTGTTCTTGTTTCGTTACCCTATTAAATAAATTTCCTTTAATAAACTGCTGTTGCAAAATTTTTAGACATTGTACGGCTTTGCAAGCTTCACCATTCAATTGCAATTTTGTTAAAATGCTAATAACGTTAAGTGTCGTATCTTGTTAAAAGAAAATTCAAATAATTCATTGAAATAATTAAAATGAATTCAAATAATTAAATTTAAATCAGCTTCACGCCTTATCCCACATACAGCAGGGTAGGCAGAGGGAACCTAGTGTTCTCCATTCTGGAGGAATTGCGTGTTGAGTGGTAGAACTCAACGCCACGCTTTGCCTCTACACCAGAGCGAAGAAATGGGAATATAAACGTAAATAAATATTTCACTTCTTCGAGTGGGAATCGAACCCACAACAATCGCGTTACAGTCACACCCTTGTGCTGCTGCGCCACGACAGCTTCAAATTAAATTGCAAAGCTTAACAATACACTCGTAATGCTTAAAGATTATTTAAAGCATATACGTAATTTTTGCGTAGTGGAAAAATATGGGAGATAATAAAATGATATATTAAGTAACACACTACAGTTGACAATTTAAAAATATTCTTAAGTAAGAAAATATATAAAACTTTAATTATAAATATTAAATTTGAAATATTGTTACATACGAGGAAGTGTACTAATAATTTGAATAATCCCTTCGAGACGATATGGTTGAATACACCGGAGTGGTTGAATCAGTGATGTCACCGATCTTAAGGGATTTCAAAGTAAATTATGATTTATAAATTACGTTCCTCATAAATGCAATATTATATAATTACGACGTGATAGTTATTGTTTATTAAGATACTTTATTATAATTGTTATGTTAATATAAAATGCACTGAATTATAAAGGTAACAAAAATAATACCAAAAAATTGTCAAATTTGAGTACAACGCGCATACCGAGGGTTCCGTACTAATTTCAGGATTATACAACAACGGAAAGTACAATTTGTACAAGTTGACAAATTTAAATTTGTATTAATTTTATATGTGATGTAAGTATAAGTTTGTAATGATTTTTTCAATAAATTATCGATAAGTATCTACTTTCTGGATATTTTCTTAATTTGTACTTTTCTTTTTGCATTGCACAATTGTAGGTCCACGGAAAGTACTCTATGTAGGTTTAAATTTCATACAAAATACAATAATAACGGAGTATGAGTGCTCATAATATATGATTGCATTGACACTGATTGAGTTTTTGTCTTCGCTCTACGGGATGGTAGATCTAAATATAGTAATTTCATATTGATACGTCAAAACACTCTCTCGAGGTATATGCTCACGACAAACGAACAGAAGGACGACAAAGCGATCCTATAAAGATTTCGTTTTTGGGTTTTGAGGTACGGAACCCTAAAAATAAAATTTAAAAAATAATAATGTTATGCATACAAATATAATCATTCCGTATAAATAAATCAGTCATCCAAATCACATGTAACTACCTACATAAACAACCTCTAGAAACAAGTAAATTTATCAAGTCCTTAACTTTACAATTGCTTCTAAAGACGTAATTTAAGCTGACATTCTAACGTTTCCACATTGTAAATGATTTCCCTCCGGCAAATAAAACAAGTACAATTTATATCATGAGCCTTGTTTGATCATGATGAAAGAGTCTTTGAATTTAACTCCGGTTTTCACACGTCAAGCGTGTTTTCCAGTCCATAAGTAGATGTTGTAATGATGTGCTCGTGGATGTAGTAAATAAAAAAAAAAATAGCTTCACGCTGTATCCCGTACACAGCAGGGTAGGCAGAGGGAACCTAGTGTTACGACACTCCGTTCCCGTTCCCGTTCCGTCGAAGTCTCGAGACGTTGCCTGTTCAATGGTGGAACTCAACGCCGCGCTTTGCCTCGTCACCAGAGGGAAGAAATGGAAATATAAATTTAAATAAACCCACAACCAGTCATGTTTACAGTCACACCGCGTACGGCACATAATTTAATTCATATATAAATTAATATAATACTTAATCTATTTAATGAATAGGCGAATCCATATTTAAGTACGACTCTTAACTAACAAAATGAAGTAAACTGGTCATTTTATTCGGAAATATATTAAAGATTTTATTTTTACATTAGATCCTTCTGCTTACGCAGCTTGACCCTGTGACTTTGATTAATGGCATTAAATGAATGAGTCTAAGTGCTATATAGTGATATATCTTTATAATCATGTCTAAAATGTTTATGAAATTCTCTTTATTAATTTTACAGTAAACGAGATTTCTGGATGTATTTTAATATAATTTATTCAACTATATCACTAAAGACTTTTTTGTATTTCCATCAATTTCTTACATTTTGCGGTGTAGGTTTAGGCATGGATACCTATTGATACATCATCTCGCTATCTGATTTTCGTTCACTTGCAATTTATTGCATGCTGCTAATCGGAACTTATCTGCAACGTTTGGTGTACATCCATTCCGGGTAAAACAAATTTAAGGGAACAAAAATGTCCATACTAATATTATAAATTCGAAAGTAGCTCTATGTGTTTGTCTGTATATCTGTGACGCAATTATGGCCAAAACGCTGATCCAATTAAGATAAAACTTCATAGAGGGACACTTCAGGATTTTTAGATGAACATAGACTACTATTTTCTCATATTATATGTTTTTTCTTGAGTGTCGTTGTTTCAAGATAAAATCTCCGAAAAGGGGCTTTTTGAACGTCAACATGTGGTGTGCTGACTCAACCTTATGAGAAAATATTAATTTCAGTACCTAGGATAAACAAATTTTGATACTTAAATTACCGTATATCATATGCGCTATAACTAGCCTTCCTTTGGATTATGAAATTTAATAAAATAATAAATAGTGAACTCACAATTCATGTAGAGCACACCAAAAGAATAAATAAAAACAACAAAAAATAAAAAGGATCTCATATTGACTAACCGAAGATGACTTCTGATGTCATTGTAATAGCAACCTACAAATGTAATAACTCGCTCATCCCGCGAACCCTTATCACAGTACATGTCTTGTCCACTGCAAGTCTGACATAAACAAGTAAGCTCTGACTGCCTTTTCCCGAGAGATATCGTTTGACTGAGCTTGAGACACAACGCCAACTTTGTTTTTATATGTTTATGCCTTGATTATGTCCTGCTCTTTTCAAAATGTTTCTTAAGCCATATGTACTCGTATTTATATTATTTATTTGAAAGTTTTCCCGTAGTTGTAAAATTGTTCTACATAGTATATACGAGTATTTATTGATTATAAGAGAATTATGACAATATAATAAAATCTATACTAACAATAATCATAATGGAGAGCCTGTACATGAAAGATATAAAAGATTTTTTTTATAACAAATAATTTTAAAAAAATGTCGGTTTTTTGTTTGTCTGTGCGTTTGTTCACGCTAATCGTAGAATCAGCTGATAAATAATTGTATTTTTTATATTAGATCTATATTAGAGTGTGTGTATATGCCACAATCCAATAGTAAAAACTATTTCACTATTGGATTGTGGCAAACTTCACTTACATACACACAAATAAAAAAAATATGTCAATGTCAAAATGTTTCAATGAATTGGCTTAAACTTTACCTCTATTATATTAAGATATTATATTTAAAATGATAATGTTATTAATTCACGAAAGTAATTGAGATAAAAAAATAATTAATTTTGTTGTTAAAGCGGTAGAAGCCACGCGGGAGACACTAGTTTTAAATTGAATTAAAAAAATAATAATTTTAAAACATTTATTTTTAACTTGAAAGTAGAATTGTCGATTATTATACAAAGCTTTCTGTCAAAAAACCTCAGACAGACATTATTGCGTAACTTTTTCCATTAAAATATGAATGAACAAAGCAGAAATTTCATGTTTTCTACGACTTCGTTAATTGTTTTTCAATAACAAGTTATTTACAAAGACAAACTTTTTATATTATCCTCAATGTATTCTTCATATTATACCATAGACTTGTCAAACTTGAATAGTAATGTAGGTAGGAAATATATTTATTATAAAAACATTTATAAGTACTAATATATTATAAAAAACCTATCAAATGTGATTCGGACTGGTATACCGAGGGTTCCGTACCAAAATTCAAGATTCTATATCAACGGGAGGCACAATTTATAAAATAAGTTTTCAATTTTTGTATGTTTTTCCTTATTTGTACTGAAAGTACTCACTTCTTGTCAATTTCAAAATTGTAAGTCTACGCGAAGTACCCTATCGATTTTCATTACGCGGTGAATTTCATAGAAAATGCAGCAAAAACGATGCATAAGCGCTTTATCATCTGTATTTTATCATAATTTTATGGCATGTAAAGTAGCAGAAAACACTTATATTAGTATGAATAAATAAAAACGGTAAACATCTGATTATATTCAAATATTAAATATTTTTATTTCTTTCCTCTGGTGACGAGGCAAAGCGCGACAAGGCAAAGCCTCTAGAATTCGGCGGAAACTGAAATGGAATTTTGCCTACCCTGTTCAATATTATTATGTGGGATATGTCGTGAAGCTGTAAAAAGATGTCATTATATTATGCCTTTTACTTTCTGCTTATTTCGACTAACCTCAAGTATAGTAACTAAAGGAAAATTGTCAATAGTATAAGTATAACCACATATAAGCGCTTGGCTCGCAACCAAATTGAATTGGGTTAAAAGACTCCTCGAGCGCCATAGCCGTCCATCTTGTACACCATATTTAAGCAGACCTATGTGTAATATCACAAAAATACGATTATTATAGGCCATACAATATTCATACAGACCGAAGCACCACGAAAACAGCCGTTATTGACGTTTGAATTACAAATGTACTATAATACATTACAATATATATTTGCTATAATTATATTTGAAAAAAAAAAATGATTTAAGCAAATAACTCGTTTATTTGTTTGTATCAAACATTTAGTTTTCAACAAATTTTATATCTACAGTGTGTACATAGTGTATGACTTACGTACCTATTGTATCATATTTTTTCTTTTAGATATATACAAGGAAAACATGGTACATTGACAGAGCCCCGATAAAACAACAATGTCTTTGTAAGCGGATACACTTTTAAATAAATTATCTATCTGCTTTATTTCTTACGAAGTATATAATAATAAAACATTTTATGCGTTTTATTTACATAAATATATTAGAAATTTGTGACAATGTGACACAATAAGTAAAATATGTACTCGTATAAATTAATGTTACACGTAGTTCAATACTTTTTTATAATAATATCTAAAACTTTACATATACAAAATAAATGTAGCGGCGTTGAGTTCCGCTACTCAACACAATACTTCCAGAATTCGGCGGATAGTGATGAACGGAAGTGTGAATCGAAGACTAGGTTCCTTCTGCCTACCCAAATAAAGTCGCGACGCAAGCATATGACTGTAAACGCGACAGATTTTGGGTAAGATTTCCACTCGAGGAAATAAAATGTTTGATATTTACATTTTTTACTCTGTTGAGTTTCGCAACTAATAATACACAATGCCTCCAGGTTTTAGCGAAAAGTGCTGGGCGGAGTGTCTTAACATTAGGATACTTCTAAAAACTGTAGTTAGGAAAAACAATATTACTTACAACTACATATACAAATATAGTTAAATGCACACAGATTTAAATATATAACATGGTTATATAATAAGCCCGTTTGAAAAACATGAATCCGAATGAAGTTTCTCATCGATATTAATTCAAGTAATTCAAACTATACCATTCACCTTATGCTGTTTACTAAAACACAAAGTGAATTAAAAAAACACAATCCCCCCCCCTGATCCCTTTAGTTTTACCTACTAGTCTTACTAATACTATTGGGAGTCCTGTTTAGTCTTACCAGTTGTACTTCATAAAAATTACAATAACACATTAGATCCCGCAACTGATAAATCGCAAATTAAGTAAAAGGGTTTTTTTTAAATCCAACTCTCTCTTGTCTCTGCCGTTCTCTTACTCAACTTATTTGTATATACATAGTGTGGTTTTGATTTTGACCAAAGTAAACACAACTTCAACAATCATACAATAATTAATAACATTACACAAACATAAACGACGACGTAACTCATTTTATTTCCTAGAATTTCGTTCTTTAATTATATTTTCAAAAACAGGTAGATTATTGTTATATTATAAATGTTGTTATATATTGGAATAAACAATGGCATTCAGAGGCTATCAGCCTTCGGAGAGCCAGAAAGTCGGGTTTCACCTTCGTCAAACTAAAGAGACCGCAGTAATGCAGACATCGGTATTTGTGTCGACCCTAACCACCCACTTATTCCTGGTTCGATATATCATATACTCTTCCGTGGTTGGATATATCATATACTCTTAAGAAATTATTGCTTTATAATACTGAAAGGAGTGATCGACTTCTCTCAGGAAATAAACAACCTTATAGTCTAGTGAAAATGTCAAATCTTCTAATTTTATTAACTTTATTTGGTAATGATATATGGAGTATAATTGGTTAATTTATATTTTATAATATTTTTGTTATTATAAGAAATGACCATTTTCCTCACTTATTTTTTTGTAATATTACGTTAGTACGCACATGTTTTATCTATGTATGAGCAAAATTTAACATCAAAGTCATGAAAGAAATCGCTTGCTACCTCTTAAAACACTAACACAGAATTTCAGCTCCATTGCCAACTTTTTGTAAAATTAAGGCGACACGCGTGATGGATCTAAAGGGTCTAGGCGTGCGTTCGATTGGGCGCAACCGATGCCAATCAAACTTGTGCACGCTATGTATTACGACAGGTAAAATATGGTAAGCTGTTATTTTCGAATAGGTAGAGTAGAGAATTCTTACTCAACTTGTTTGAAAAACTAAATATAGTATGTAGTATACAGTAAGTCCAAGATACAGATTTAAATAATTACTATGAAGTTAATGCTGGCTCTTACAGCGACACCGTGGATAGGGAAAGGGGTAGTCTGTCCTTCAAAAATCTGCAAGCATTAAGTACAATGGAGAGAATGCCGACGGCAGTAAGTTCCTTTTAGGGATTAGCACTTCTGCTTTGACCGTCGATCGGACTGGAAAAAAAATTTACTTAAAACGTGTTGCACGTTCTTTAAAATGTACCTTATGGTATGGTGTAGCAACGCCACTCTTATTTTATCCATATTGTTGGATGCTTTTTCATACAAGGAGACGTCTTTCTTACCTCAACTTTCCATAATAATTACCAATACTATCTCTAACTTCCATTATTATCTTCCAATTACTGTTTTGTTGTTTATTTCTGGATACGTGGCACTTCTCTACGGTGCGGTTTCATAGGAACTTCTTTCCAGGTCGACATGACTTGGGTACCCTTTAAAAAGCGCATCCATCTCCACCTTTAAGGCAATGCACCTGTAACTCTTCTGGTGTGACCCGGTTATCACCATCCTGATCATACCATAAGGTGACACGTATCCTCATCTTTTGCGTTGCGTTTGCCTTGTCTTTTTTATTAAAAAATATATTACACTAATTACTATTAGTTTCAGTTAGATAAATAATAGCAACGAGTTTTATTTAAAACATTTTACTTATTTTTGAATGTTAAAAGTTAAGGATGAAATGATTTCTCTTACTACTAGCTTACTTTAAAATAACCTGCCACTCTCTATGGGAGATGAATTAAGCGTTTTGTTGCTAAATATACATTCATATGTGAGTTTTTGTTTGTGGTATGTGAGTTTTGTTTCGTATCTAAAATAAAAACTTTAGGCATGCCTAACTTTGTAGGCCACACAAGCAGGCTTGATATGAAAATATTTTAAGTTCTTTTTTGTTTCAGTTTTTGGAGTTATAGAGGAAAGTCAGTATATATATTAGAAAAATCATAACTTTTCTAGTTTTCAGTTTCAAATAATACTGCATATTCAAGTCTATTCACCGCAGGTTTTCTCATCAGGAAATCTTCTTTAGCTCTTTGTTCTATATTCAAATATATTTTTATTTAGTTTTAATATTTTAAACGTATAAGAATAAAAAACAAAAATTATAACTATTTATGCTCTGCTTCTGCTCACACAGAACACAGAAGCACAATTTTTAGAAAGTTTCCTTTGTCTTCTTTTTCATTGTTCATTCATTTTTTTATTTAGACAACACGACAGATTAAGAATTTTAATTAAATATTTTTAATTGAGCGTAACCTGTGCAAATCAGAATTATGTATCATTATTTATCACATTACCTGTTCTTTTCGAATAAATTTGTTAGAAACCCTACTTTTTATTGAGACAAATATTTTATATAAATAAATAGATTAGGTTATTAAGATTATTAAATACTTTTTTCTGCTTTCTTCTTTTCATTGGTATTGGTGTATGCTTCTATTTATTAGTGTGGTTAGGCAAAGTATGGCAATTAACAGAGCTTATCAAATTTTAGAGTTTTATGATACACTGTTCTTCTATATACAAAGTAAATTGAGAATAAAGTCATTTGTTCTACTACTTATACTTATTTCATTGTTGGAATTGATCGCTGTCCATTGTTTTACTAGGTCAAGATATTAAAATATTTCTAAAAACAAACTAAAAACAACAAACCCAAGTATACTATTTATTTTTAAAATATTAATATTAAATGTCGTATTAAAATAGCAGAAATTTTTGGCATTGTTTTTAGTATTAATTATGTGGTATCCCCAATATAGCAGAGTAGGCCCTAAGCCACTCCGTTATCAGCTTTCCGATGTGTTTTCGGGGCATTGCAAATTGAGTGGCGAAACTAGACGCTGACACGTCTTGATAAGCATAAAAAAATTTTAATAACTCTCGTGAGTTAGAAACATTTTTTTGGGAAGAAATATAACTAAATATAACTAAATGATGTGTATAAAATTTTAAAAAGTAAAAAATTGCCAATTTTTATTTTTCTCTCTTATGAAAGGAAAAATATAAATTAATCATAAAATTTACCTTCATTTAAGCTAGTAGTAAGTACTGAAGCATAATCTCACTATAATTCCAATATTAGTCTCACTAAGTGCGCACGTAAGCGATATTCAATTAATTACTGTGATAAGTGATCCATGATGTAAACTAAGCCCGGGTCGGGGTGTTACTGCTTGTTTGTTCTATTTACACTACGACATGTCTACCTTTTAGTCGCTGAAATTATATACATTATATATTCCTATGTAGGGTAGATCAAAGCTGGCTGTGGTATAAGTAAGTTGTTCTACCTGGCTGGTTAACAATTTCGTCCCCGATAGTGATCTGATAACAACTGCAACTGCTGAGGCAGCTGAGGACATCAGGTAAATCTGGTGAATAGTGTTACAGAAAAGCCCACAAGATTTATCGTGGACAAGGCCTTTATGAACCATTTTGAAGCAATCGTAATGGCGGCTATGATATCAAAGGCCAAGACACTTACGCTTACCGTGGACATAAGCTACTCTGCATCCACTGGATGTGACATACGCGCCTATCGAAGTTTATAACCCAAAACTTTAATAATTCAACAACTCAATAAGAAAAAGGCTAAAGCTAACAATTCAATAAGAAAAAGGTAAGTTGCTTCAGTACCAACCAGAAAAAGATACAGTAAATAAAATCAAATCAGTTTCACACTGTATTCCTTACACAGCAGGATAGGCAAAGGGAGCATAGTGTTAAGACGGAGTGTCCTACTTTCCGCCGAATTCTGGAACCCTTGCGTGTTTAGTGGCGCCGGATGGAAGCGGCGCTTTTGCCTCGATAACAGTGCGAAAAACGGAAAATATAAATTTAAGTAAATATTTCGATTTTCTTAAATCTATATAGGTTCGGATCGAACCCATAACCGTCGCATTATATTCACAATAAAAGAATATTTAAAAAAAACACCAACTACATAAAAATAAAAGGAAAAAAAGCCCAATAGTTTATTAGGATAAGCAGTCTTTTTCGTCTAGTTTTCAATTTACAGGCAAACTCTACAAAATCTTCGCACAAATGTGCCAATTCGCCTTTGTGCTATTCTGATGTAGTAATAAGCTGTATTTCTATTTGCTTCATTTAAATTCGTTCATTTGTTTGCGTGGACAAAATTTTTACATTTATAATATTATTAGGATAGAGAACACAAGAATGTCGTGTTTGAAGAAGTACTGTCGTGAGTGTTAAAGAGTTTTTTTTTTATTACTACAGTAAGCGAATCGAGCTGTAGTTTATTCTGAACAAGATAATGTATATATGTAGCAAACATAATTAATTATACTGTCGTTGATTGATATCTTTGTACATATTATGTCTCTAAAAGAAATATTAACTAAATCATATGAATGTAATGAACAACTTAAATATATATATTTCTTATTAATAGTCTAATATTATAGTAGGTTTATTTTTCTTATATAAACAAAATATTCTAAATTAAAATTTGAATTCATTGAGTAATGAGATTAATAGAATATATTATAATGAAGAAAATGTATAATTTTATTATTGTACCTAACACATATTTCCTACATTTAAGAAAGGAATAAAGTATGACTCTATTTATTTTGATAATAATAAGCCTTAGTGTAAACATCTGAATTTGTAATTTGTTCTTAAAAGACATTATTTGTAGCAGGAGTTAACGAATATGTAAAATAAAAAAATATTTAACTATATAGTTATATAGATATTTTTTTATTTATTAAATTTCGATATTGTGTATAACAATTTTACAAAAAAACATCACAATGTAAAATAATAATAATAGAAAAAAACCAATATGGCGGTGTAATATAGTAAAACTTAAAAGGCTAAATAATAAACAAAGTGTTAATACTTAAAGGAAAATGAACAGCCAATGAGACTGTAGCCCAAGGCGGCGATTGTAAGCTAATTAATGTTTACTGAGAGTAATGTAATTAGTCGTGTACTCACCGACGACGACGGAGACTCTGGCTAAGTCGCTCTCTCATGTAGAACAAAATATGTTCACACTGTTGTCATTTACTTCGTTTAAAATTTCAGGGGCACAAGTGCGCGACTGGTTGTGGGTTCAATCCTCACTCGAGGAAAAGAAATATTTATTTAAATTTATATTTTCATTTTTTCGCTCTGGTGTTGAGGTAAAGCGCGGCGTTGAGTTCAGAATTTGGTGGAAAATGAGGACCGGATCTTAACACTAGGTTCCCTCTGCCTACCGTGCTGTGGGCGGGATACAGTGTGAAGCTGATTTTATTTAATTTTTAACAACAATACAGAAAAAACAGAAGTGAAAGACTTTTTCGCCACATTTAATCAGCGTACAATTTTGAATGATTTAATCAATAATGGTATAAACATTCTGAAACAAAATAAAGAAAAACATTTATTGTGTTAATAAGACCCCAATTCCTAAATATCTACTGCGGGTTTTAATATAATAAATGAAGAGCCAAGTAAAGTTACGCATTTCGCAGACTGACAACGCAGAGAGCGAGCTAATTTAAATAGATACAACAGTCGTAGTAACAGCCTTTTGTACTTAGAGACTCGATTTCTATAACTTTGTTTTCAGTAATACAATGTAGATATATTAGAAAGACTTATAATTCTTAATACGTTGCTAAACATTTTTTTTCTGAAATATTATGACAACATAAGATAACAAACGAAATATTATTTATTCAGCATTTCTATCTACTTCCTCGTCTCCTATCAATTATCTTGAGCAGAAATTGAAACTATAATATAATCAAACCCAAGTACATCATGATGTCAAAATAAATACATACAAATACTTGTATTTAAATAAAAAAAAAACATTCATTACAGACTTTTATATAGTAGCTATCAACTTACCTTTATTTATTTATTTTTCAGCATGATATAACAACGAAAAAAGAACGTGAATATTAAATTACGATGCGGATCTCTAAAAGGATTTTAGTGAAATAAAAAATTTATAAACATTTTAAAAATATCTAGTTGTATTATAATAAATGCATCCTTCTCTTTTATGCATTTTTTAATAAACGAGAGCCATAACATGACGTGGCTACATGATTAATGTATTGTACATGT
>DWGR01000373.1:0-23838 GCA_018247715.1 Heliconius burneyi | reverse complement strand
TTGCAAGACGTATCAAACCAAGGCTGTGACTTGCCACCGATTGGCACTACAGTGCTAGGAATATAAAGTTCCATGCCCTGCAGAACCACGTCGGCAACAGCAGCGGCACAGGTACTAGGATCATCAGCAGAGAAGCAAACCGGCCCCCAGGGATAAGATCTTTAAGTTCAAGATATGTTATTTTTATAAAAAAATCCGCCTCTCACGGTATCCCGTAAACAGCCGGGTAGGCAGAGGGATCATGGTATTAAGACACTCCTATCAGCAATTTCCGCCGAATTCTGGAGACATTATGGGTTGAGTGGCTGAAGTCAACCTATAACCAGTCGCATTTACAGTCACTCACTTGCACCCTTGTACCACGACTCCGCCTCTGTTATTTTATATTAGTTTAGTAAATTTATATGTGGAAAATTAAATAGCGGAAAGCAAAATCAACGCTTTTCTTCACTTGGAGACCGAATAGGTCCAAAATATGCTCTCTGTAGATTTACAGTAGGTTTAATATTTCCATATTCGAAATAAAAAGGTTTTTCCTTGTATTTGATTTTTTTATGGGAAAAGGACCAGGCAAACGAGGGTTCGGGTCACCTGAAGGTAAGTGATCACCGCCGCCCATGACCCTATGCAACACCAGAAGAAGCCAGGTGCATTGCCGGCCTTTAAGGTGGAGGATGTGATTTTTTTAAGGTGAATGGATGTCATATTGAACGGGAAGCACTGCCGCGGCTAGGCCATTCCACAGTTCCAGGCGCGTTCGTGGCGCGTAGAAGGAAATTCCTATGAAACCGCACAGTAATGGAGTGCCACGTATCCAGGCGGTGTAGAGGTGATAATTTGTATGTGGAACTATACCTATAACTATAAGGCTAACTATCCATGCTCTTCTTTTTTTAGAAAATTCGCCCATTAAAAGAAAAGCTCTATGTCTAATTGTATGACATTCATTATATAATGGTTATTATGGGTTCAAACAATACTATGTATATTCATATTCTAAGCTACAATAGAAAGGTTAAGGGAAATGGTTCAGAAAATTTTAAACAGAATTATTTAATTTCTATATTTTCTCAAAAATATAATATATAATTGTCCATAAAAATTTAATCGCCTGGCAACTAATGTCATGCGAAATGCTGTCTTTCGTTAAACCGCGCGTAAATTGAGTGTTCGGGGCCGTATGTTGTGAAACATAATGTGTAATTTAGTCAGTGAAGTACCCACCCTGGCTATATAAATATGAGTACAGTACGACCGACAAGTCGTGGCCGCCCTGAAGTTTTTGACAGATTTGATTTTTTGATTCATTTTCTTACTTTTGATTATTTTCTTCCTGAGTGAATAACGCATAAAAGTTCAGAAAGCCTAACTTCAGGGAGCCCACGACTCATGGACCGTACTGTACTTCCCGTTTGACGATGAACGTCATCGTCTTTGTACAAAAATATGGAAACGAAAACTTTTCCCCTTTTAAATTTAATTCGAATAATAAAGTTATTAACGAAACGTCAGATTTTGTTGTAAAGTGAGTAGATTGCTGTTTAGTTCTTATATAGGCTATATAATATAATGGGCTTTTTGTAGTTAATTGGCATTTCATTGATGCTAATAATATAAAGTTCTATACATTGTGTAGGAAACTAGCTGATACTGGCGACTTAAATCTCGTGGTCCAAAGAAATATACACTGGAGGAAGTGAAATATTTATTTACGTTTATATTACCATTTCTTCGCTCTGGTGTCGAGGCAAAAGTGCGGCATTGAGTTCTACCACTCAACACGTAATGCCTTCAGAATTCAGCAGTAAGTGGGGAACGGAATGTCTTTCCTCTGCCTACCCAGCTGTGTGCGGGATACAACGTGAAGCTGATTTGATTTGATTTGAAGATTGATTTTTGAATTTTAATGGTCATTTAATATAGCCTAAATGGGCTGTCTAACACAATAATAATGTTTTAATGTACGCTATGTTGTATCTTTTTTATCATTACTCCCCACATCCTAATGGTATCAGAGTGCGACGTTAATTTCAACCACGTAATATCTCGAAAATTGGGCGACAAGTGCGACGGACACGGAGTGTCTTATCACTAGATTCCCCCTTTACCTTTGATCCTATGAGGAAAACGCTTTTTTCTATAGGTAAACCGTATAAAAGGTGAAAACCCGTATGAAAGGTGTATAGGTAAACTGTAAATATGAACTCCACAATCGCAGACTCAAAAACTAAAGTTAAAAACTTAACTCAAAAAATACAAAACACGTTTATCGCTCCTTCGCAGGCGGAGTGAATTAATTAATCGAACAACCAATTAAGCCTAAGTGAATGTTACAAAGCCTCGGAAAAATATTGTATTTTGAATTTTAAGAGTTAACTCAGCCGCGGTCTCGGAGATTCAATTGTATTTAATAGTAATAGCAGACTGTTTTAAATTTGATAGGAATTGGAAAAATATAACTAGTGTTTACTCGTGGCTTTGGTAGACATTTTTTGCCGGAATAAGTGACCGTATTATTCCTAAAAATTTATATCAATAAAATAATAATTTATTCTCTAAGTGATTTTCCAAAATATTTTTCTCACTTATGCTTTAAAAAAAGATCTATTTGCAAATAAGAGAATATCAGAAACGGCTAAACCGATTTAAAATGCAATTTTTATTATTGTATTTTTGCAACAACCAACCAACTGACGTCTCTTGACATTTAGCGATTGCTTTATTAAAATTTGTTCGTAAATAAAATAAGATCAATAAATATAAAGTAGCCAAAATATCATGAAATTAGCTGACACTTCAGTTTTAAAACTAGTAACGATCTTTGAAACGATATTATTATTCTTCACGCTGTATCCCGAACTCAGGAGAGGGAGCCTAGTTCCCCACTTTCCACCGAATTCTGGAGACCTTGCTTGTTGAGTGGCGGAACTCGGCACCATAGCGTAAAACAAATATATTTAAATAAATGTTTCATTTCCTCGAGTCTGCGTCGAACCTACAACCAGTCGCATTTGCAGTCAAACTTTGTGCCCCTGCGACACGGCTGACGTCTGTCTAATTCTAAAAGCAACATAATTTTAAATTTACACAGTACATTAAAAATTTATGCTTGATTCTATTAAATTAAGCAGTTATTTTCTTGCTTCTCCCTAAGTAAACCTATATACGCCAAATTTCAGCGTTCTACGCCGCGTATAGCTATGCGGTGTTTGTTAGTCACTCAGCAACGGAAGAGTTTTATACATGTAGATAATTGAGTTTAGCAAATTAAAATCTCGCCGTTTGCTTCGCGAAAAGCTTAAGGAAATTTATAATTAATTTTGGAGTTCACTTCGATGTCAACTGAAAGTTTTAATATTTTGACGCCACCTAATACAAACTTGTGCGTGTTAGTATATTTATTAATTCTCACCTGACTCCTCACTTCATTATTTTTTAAAAGTTCTGACACATTTTTGTGGGTTGTATACTTTGTTTACGCAGATATAAAGAACAAGGTTAGTTCGTTGTTAAATCTATTAACTTTATTATTTCAAATAAAAAAAATTACTAAGGAAGACTGTACATGACTGAATCAGAGACCTAGAGGACTTTGATAAGTTATATGTAAGTCATATAACTCTTAATTTTAGTTTATTCGGCTTCGTGAGAGAAGCTGAGGGTTTTTCTTAATGTCATAGAAGACATTATTCAAAATTAACTTTTCATATAATAATATAGATAATAGAGTTAGTTACAGAGGCTATCAGGGCGCTGTAGCTTAATGCCGTCAAATGCAACGTTCGACTCCCAGTCGTGGAATAAATTGTTTACATTTCCATGAAATGATATATAAGACACGTACTCGTAGGTACATCAAAGAATTTTGTCATTAAAGATTTCTAAGCAAAATATCAAGAGAAAAATAAAATTTACTTAAGATATTTTCCTTTACAGAAAAGCTAATATCGATGGTACCTTTAAACAAGGAGCATTAACTAAAGACTTAAAGTTTCATTCCGTAAAAGTGCGGAGGCCATAAAAATGTCCAAAGTTAAATGGGCCAGAGGAGAACACCTGTTGTTCGCGCGAATGGACGACTTGGTATAAAACTAAGCAGAAAATCTTACTTATTTATATAATATTTTAGAAAAGTTTGTTTTTATATAGCTTCGGGCTGGAGGCTAACGCACGAAACCCAATTTTCCAGACATTGCGTGTTGAGTAGCAGGACTTGACGCCGCGCCTTGTCTTGTTTTTAATTTGAGGAAATTAAAGTTATTCATTCTCTTCTCTCTCGAATAGGAATCGAAACCACTCGAAGCAACGCTGTCACATTTTCAGCCAGACGATGTGCCAATGCACGACGACTTAAAGTAATATATTTATTTTAATATAAAAATATAACGTAAAATTGATAACATTATATTTTTAATATTATCATTAAACTAACTTTACTAGAATATCAACTTACGGTTACCGTGTTTAACCCGTGTTTTTAAAACCGCTATTAGATACAGGTACACAGGTATATACAGGTATTTAGGTATAGGTGCCAGTTAAGTACATTCCAGAATTGTTTCTTATCATCAATGTTATCTTGCAGATAGTCTATGTAAAGAAGTGCGTAACTAGAGGCTATCTTAAATAATCACTATATTTGTATGGGTATTTTGTATTTTAACTTGAATGAGGATATTTTTAAATTGTAAAAGTTTCGTATGAAATACGATATTATTAATGTATAAGAATTAGTATAAAAGAAAAAAAACTTAAGTAAACATATCTTCAAAGAGCAGAGTTGGCTTACGCTTTCAACACGGTCTCAAGAGCGAGCGAAAAGTGGAGAAAATTTAATTCTTTCTGCGTACCTTGCTACATGTGGGGCCTTAATGTATCAATATAGTCTCGACATATTTATGAATCTCATATCTGGATAGATAAGTTAGGCAAAAAGAATTTAAAGTTAGGCAAGTCGTTTCAATTTTTCCACCCATAATTCCTCACTCTGGTTAAAGAAAACATTGCATAAAAAGAGGAAAACGGAGTGTCTTACTACTAAGCTCTGTTGCCCTGATGTAAGCCTGAAGCTTTTAAAAAAGTTTGATTCGAATACCGTGAGCAAGTGAGCTAGAAGGGCGTCGCTATCAAATTTGCAGGCTATAATAAGATTAATATATAAATAAATAGCAATAAAAGTGTTATTAGACTTGAATCAAAAAGGAACAAGAGGGTTACAACTCAATTAAGGGATAGCTGAATGCCCCGGAAGTAGCTCCCAATATGGCGGCGTTTCCGGCTCAGTATAACAGCAATAAATAGCGCGATTCTTGTTTCCTGTAAATATTGAATTGTGAGCATTGATTCTTTTGCTTTATAAGAAAATAAATGTAGGTATAACAAGAACTTATAAATAGGTATGTGTAACAATTTAATTTGAGAAATATTCATACATTTTCAGCATATTCCTTGTTACATTATTTTTATTTTCTCTGCCAAAAAGACAAACCGTGGCGTTAAGCTTCGCGTCTCACCACCGAAACTGAGGAACGGAATGGTCGAACTGGTCTATCTTTAAATTGAATTTGAATCTACCGCCAAATACTTTAATTAAATCAACTTTAATATATAAATTCGTCAGTTAATACTCTAGCTCATTATAGGCGCGCGCAATGAATGTAAATTTACTGACTCGTTGTAATAAACAAGTGTAAAACCGGTCGTCCTGGCCACGACATTTTATAGATATTTATAGCGATGCTTGAGTCTTATTCAAGCGTAGCTATTGTTTATCTAAAAAATTTTTCTTAATTTCAATATTGAACATAATATAAATATATTTCAGATCGATGAACATCAATATAAAAAAACATACTTAAAACTATATAATGTCAGTGTTAAATTTCGTTTTTTCCCGTTTCCGTAAGAGTTTTGGGCTGTCATATGTGTTATTTTCATTATAAGCTGAAGTCCGAATCGGTAGTTTATGCGCGGAAATGTAACAATATCCATGAACACAGTTACAAACATTCACATTTATAAAGTTAATAAGATATATATTAGTAAGACATAATATCCTGACAGTGGTACACGACCCTGACAGGGCTATCAGTCGTTTGCGCGTGCACCCGCGTTTAATTTTATAAACCCATGATTTGTGGGGCGCGCCGCCGGGCTCACTACCGCTGGGCGGGGGATATTACATTTTTGCCCAATTTACTACTAGTAGTACTATTTGTTCTCTTCTTGCTATATTTATTATAAAATCTTTGCCCAATTGACTACTACTAATAAGTCCCCACTACGTGTGTCCCGCTATATTTATTATCAATTTTGTGTTATGAGTTTTTACAGACTTTAAACAGGAATGATTAAACGATAACATTTAAAAAAATCACCTTCACGCTGTATATCGCACACAGCAGGGTAGCCAGAGGAAACCCAGTATTAAGATATTCCGTTACCCATTTTCTGCCGCACTCTGGAGGCATTTATATTTTTAGTTTATATCGCGTATATCGCGATGTTCAGGTTAAAATATTCACGTTTAGGCCTTAAATTGCACTATAAAATAATTGAAAAATATTATATAACTAAATTACATTAGTATGCAGCATTATGCAGTAGCTGCAGCACGATGTAGTATATGCTTCCTTCATCTAACTACCCAATACAAAAAATCTTCATTGAAACCAGTTGTTCCCAAGATTCAACCAAACAAACCCTTCAACTTTATAATATTAGTATAACATAAAGATAAGTACTTTATACAGAAAGTGTCACACTTTGAGGATCGCTGTGGCCTAATTTACAGTAACAAAAGAAAAAAAAACACTGAGATCTCGTGGCTTATATTTTCTTGACAATCTTTTGAGGGCGTCCCAGATTTTTGGGGTAACCTAAAGAACAATATACACATGTCATCAAAATATTTCAGGCATTGTCACAATTTACAAGACTCACTCGTCTAAGTTTTAGAGATGAAACTTTGTATTTATATTTTTTGCATCAGTTATCTAAGGGAAACTAGTATTAAAACACTCTGTTCCACACTTTCCGCCTATTAGAGTGTTAAGTAGCGGAGCTCAACGCCAAGTTTTATCTACTAGAGCAAATATATAATGATTCGCCCGAGTGGGGATGGAAACCACAACCATTAGGCTAAAACCCTTCCCACAGCAGTACAACGGATTCATTTTTTTTTTAGGAATATAAATAAAATTAAAACAATATAATTAGTAATTATATAAACGGTAAATGCTTTTTTTATTATAGTGATATAAGATTTTATTTACCATATAATGTTCGGTAACAAATCGCCAGTAACATAGCAAACACAACAATAGAGCAAGTCGCTTACACCTGTTGGCGGCCATAACTCCACACGAACTTAAGCTGAATTTATAGCTCAACTTTACCGTGATGTAAACAATATGGAAGTGACTTATTGTGAGTGTGAAAATATATCTAAACTTTTTTAAGCCATTCTTTTTGGTTTTCTTGGTCGTTTTTAAAAAATCTTATTTATTGCAGATAGACTATATGCGTGACATTGTGAAAGGAAGGAGAAAATAGAGATTCATAGAGACATCCCTTGAATATCAAAGGTAAAAAAAGAAATAAAGCGTTAGATTTAAAATTTAATGCATTTCCTAATAAAATATTTTATCATTTTCTTTGCACACACATATAACATATCAAGTTACATTTTTTTATTTATATATAAACATACAAAAAAATCAAGATTACTACAAAATTTTTATTATATGTTTACCAACTTTCATTATTTCATATAAAAGTGTATTTATTACAATTCCAAGTACATACTCGTACGTAGCGGAAGGTCAAATATTTAAATTTCGTAAATGTCATTTTTTTTTAATTTCGTAAATGTCACTTTTTAATGTTTTAAATGTCACTTGCAGTTATTGAAATATCTTTTTTATCACACACGATTGGCAACATTTGAAAGTATTTGCGACTAATGTAGACTATATCCATTAACTTTTAATTAAAAGTTACGAAAAGTAATAAAGAAATTTAAAACAAAATATAAAATGGTATTATTTGGAGATAAAATATAACTTTATAGTTTCACGCTATATCCCCCATAAATAAAGGAAGGCAGCGAAAAACTAATGTAAAGATATAATTTCTTTCTAATTTAATTAACTTCACATTGTACGCGTTCATCAGGTTACTCAGCGGGAACCTAAAATTAAGACACTGCGTTCCCCACACAGTGCTCAATTTTCTCATTGTGCGCTTTATATTGTTACCAGATTAAAGATATAAAAATAATTAATTTCCCAAGTCAGACGCTATATGCCTGCGCTACAACGGTCTTAAACAGCTAATTAAATTAGAACACATAAATATTTTTATCACATCTAGTAATGCTATATCCTGGTTCCATATACACAATGGTAGCACAAAACTAATGGGTTTCGAATGTTACGTGGTCGTGGTTAATATAAAAACATTGACTTTACCATTTCGAGGTAATCCCTTAAAAAAACTCTTTTCTATGTTTTTTAAGAATAACAAGTATTAAATAACGTTTTATAGAAAAATTATTAAGAAACGGCAGAGTAGGCAGAGGGAACATAGTGTTAAGACACTCCGTTTCGCCACTTTCTGCCGAATTCTGGAGGTATTGCGTGTTGAGTGGCAGAACTCAACGCCGCGCTTTGTTTCTACACCAGAGCGAAGAAACAGAAATATAAACGGAAATAAATATTTCACTTCCTCGATTGGAATCGAACCCACAACCGTCGCGTCACACCTTGTGCCGCTGCGCTACGACGACCTCCTCTTACGGAATATCTTATTAAAATTTCTTAAATTCTTTTTTTTATTTTTACACACATAGCAGAGTGAACGTTAGATCCTAGTGTTAAAACACTGTTCCCATTAGGACTAAAGAGAAAAGTTAACTAAGTTTACAGTATTAAGTGATAATCAAGATATAGTCGACTTACAAGCTCCGCTGGTGTCGATGCCCGTGGGAAATTATGGGAGCATTTAGTTAGGTATTTCGAGTGCTTGAAACCAGCTGTTAAGATGCTAAATGTATCTTGTATTTTATTTAATAGAATATTTAGTTTTATCGGGCTGCTGTAGCACAGTAGAGCATTGTGAGAGTGTACACGCGATAGTATTAGGTTGAATTCCTATACGAATATTATTTATAATAGATATTTCCATTTCGCCGCTCTAAGAAGTGCAGCGCTTGGTGCCGCCATTTAATATGCAAATTTTTCTTATTATTTTCTTTAAAAATATGTGATTATTATTATAACGATTTTTTTGTAATAATAAAAAAAACCTTTTTCTTTTGTGTATAGAAGATATTAATAAGTGAGATCTTACCGTATGTCAAACAGAGCTATGTTTTTCAGAGTGATTTTTATACAAACCGCCTAGCTATATATATATAAAAAAACATATATATTTAACATAGAAACTAATAACCAGAACAAAATTAAATTTCTTTTAAAACCTCTCCTCTCTCTTTTGTCAATATAAGAAGAATTTGCGTAATCCTGTAAGTGTTGGTTCATAATTAAATAGCGAGTTTAATTCGGTGAATAAATCAAGTGTAAATCTTGTTACGGCACGTATTTACCTCGTTGCTATGCCAACTGTAATTTGTTGTTAGGTTAATATATTTTTATGAGGGTAATTGTACTGTATTTTTTTAATAATTATCTTAGAGACTGTAGTAGCATAGGGTCTGATTGTAAACGCGACGGTTGTGTGTTTGATTCCTACTCGGGGGAACGTCCCAACGAATCAATGTATCCAGATTATTAATAAGACTCTATGTCTTGAACCTCTTTCAATGTAAATCGGTAACTACATATTAAACCTTAAAGACTGATTTTCGAAAATCCAAATATTTTTATACAATTTCAGCGGACCTTATTATTAATGTCCCATGTAAAATTCTTCAGTTTGGTAAGCTAATGTTATATTTTAAGATGTTCCATATTTTATCTTTAACATAAAATTTTTGTAGGTGAACATCCTTAAACGCCACTGTGGTGCATAGGTACAGCGTGACTGTCAACGTGACTGTTGTGGGTTCGCTTACCATTCTAAGAAAAACCCATTTTCATTTCATGGATCCGGCATTAAGACGAGGCGCGGCGTTGACGTATGCCATACCATACGGAGTTTTGTATATTGAACGGTGCTTGAGAAACAAAGTGTCTTAACACTAAATTCCGTCTGCCCACTTTGCTGTATGTGGCGTAAATCTAAATAAATCTTTAAGTGCTAAAACACATTATATGCAAAACACGCAATATCGTGTGTTGAATGCAATACGAAATGTGTACCGCATAATTGTAAAGGAGACGTGCGCTTGCGGCAATTTACATTAAAATATTGATATTGTTTGTTTATATAAGTATTCAGATTTACATCTAAGAGGGCAAAATAACATTATTGGTTTTATATTCACAAAAAATATTTTTAAATAAAAATATCTTCAAACAGTAAGCACAAATGTAATTGAAGAAAAACATATTTTTGAGAGACAAAAATACATATTGTTATATAATTTAGTTTTAGAACAATATTTATTTCAGTCTACCGGAGTAAGGAAATGGAAATTATTCATTGTCCCTGATTGAAAATCGAACCCATAACCAATGCATTAACAATCAGGCACTGAGGTGCTGCGCAACGACGGCCTCAAATCAACAATAAAAATCCTTATTTCTCGATATATTCAAAAACTACAAATGTATCAGGAGCTTTATGTTATCACGCGACTTCCGTGACTATCATTAATCGGTTAACTACTTGCGCGTGAAGCGAAAAATCCTATTGTTTCCAATCTTTTTGTTCTGTATTAACAGAAGCATAAATAACATTGTTTTCTTATAATTGAATACATACTAGTTTGCCTTCCTAAATTGGTGATAAATGCACCGGAATTTTAAAAAAATATTTGGTTAACCATAATTAAATATTTCACAATAATATTATTAATAATAAATATACTTTTAGTTCAGAAAACAATAAATTAGGCTTACCTTGTATAGCACCCGCCCAGCATAACCAAAACAGTGCCCATTTGGCCGTCCGAAATCGTTGCAGCCAGGCTGGCCGTAGTACCCCCCAGCCGCATCTCTGCTCTCTCTCAGTCCATTCGTCTCTATCGGCCTAAAAAATATTTTAATTGAAAATATACATACATACGCCAATATTTACTACTAAAATATACAAATAATCCTAATCCTAGGAGCAGTCCGTGCCCAGTCGAGAAAAGTCTTTTGACCACCCACAAAATTTTTACAATAAAAAATTTGTCTTAAAAATATAAAAATCCCTTTACAGAAACAAATCTGTATAGCACTATGGGTCCAGGCTCCCTCTGGTAACCATTTCTAGCTACAGCTATATCTACCATGGTTATGAGTTCAATTCCCACTCGGGGGACTGAATTTCTTATAATTACTTGCCCAGAGCAACGCAGGAACCGAAACAATGTAATGAATATTGAGCAGAACGGTGGGGAACAAAGTGTCTTAACACTAGGTTTCCTTTGTCTAGCCCACTATTTAGAGAATACAGCGTGAAGTAGCTACCAGTGTTTTGATAACCGTGAAAACTAAAGATATATTTAAAAGAAAATTTATAGCTTCACGCTGTATCCCGCACACAGCAGAGGGAACCTAGTGTTGACCTATTAAAAAATATATTTTTATATATTCGTGAAAAGAAGGTCCTTTATTATACTTAGAGAAACTGTTTTTATAAAGAGAAGTACGAGTATATGATGCAAGAAAAGCGAGAAAAAATGATAGAAACAAGCAATTATTTCTAATAGTATATCTATGAAATGTGCTATATCACATTATGTTCAATAATTTCATAGATTACAACGGCCTTCAAACCAGAAAGCAATGGTAGATAAGTGCATTTAATAATTATGTAATGTACTAGCGACCCGCTCTCGGCTACATAAGTATTAATATACTAATCTGTATTACTTTTTTTTTAAACATATTATTTTAAAAATAATATATATTTTGAAATATGATCAACCTATATTGAAAAGAAAAGTTTTAGCTAATTTAATACAACATACGTATTACCTAACGAAAACAAGAAAAGGAAAACATTTAAGATAAACAAAAAACCAAATATAATCGAACCCACAACCAACGCGGACTGTTACAGTCGTTGCAACTGGGTCCATATTATATCGTTATTTGGCGCATCGATGACATATTTTGTTTATTTTAAATATTGCAGAAGACGCAAAGTTTGTAGTAAGTCTAACTTTACTTATAATAAGCGCAATTACGTCGTTGTTGCACCAAATGAACAATATATCTATAGATATACATATGAGACCATTACATTCAGCTATCAATTTAAAGTGTATTAAACCAACAAAAGGCCGGAACTAATAATTTTGTCATATTCTATTCGAGATCAAGATTTAATGCAGTACATAATAAGCCCCCTCTGTGTCTCTGCCCGCGCGGTAAGAACTCAAGTACCTCTCAATAAAGTGTAAGAAGCGGATATATATTATAACAAAATTACACTCTTTATAAGTTTCGAGGAGCTTTTTGTCTTTAGAAGATTCAAACTAAATGTGACTTGCTTAGATGAGCTTAAGGTATGGTTGGGAAATTTGGAAACAAGTCCATTGGAACTAAGTAGTCATGTATTCAAAATTCATGTACTCTTATACTTATAAAAGTATGTTTGTTCATATAATTTTAATGTCTGTTTAAACAAAATGTACTGTGTGTTATCAAATAGGCATGTGTCTTCAAAATGGACGTAAAACAGAAAAGTGACTTCTGAGATTAAGAAGAAGAACATAACAAGAAGGAGCTTTACGCTGTATATAGTAAGGTAGACAGAGAGAACTTAGTGTGAAAATTATCTGTTCCCCACGAACTACCCGATTTATAGACATTCCGTGTAGACTGTTGAGTGGCGGAACACATGCAAATCGAAGAAATTAAAAAATAAATCATCCTCCCAAACAAGAATCTGAAACATATCGGTCGCGTTTACAACAAGACTCTGCCAAGGAAGATTCCGACTCGAGGAAATAGAATATTTAATATTTACATTTCATCGGTCTAGTTGTGAGACAGGTGCGGCGTTGAACCGCTACCGCCACTCAACACGCTGAGTCCAGAATTTTACGAATAATTTTAAGTAGGGAAGGGAAGTCTTAATGGGAACGGAGTATCTTAACATTTTGTTTCTAGGTTCGCTCTGACTACCCAGCTATGTGCGGTATGCAACGCGAACCCAAAAAAACAAATATAATAATTGATTCTAAGAATATAATACAAAACAATTAAATAAGCTAGTAAGTCAAATTAACATTATTCTATTGAGGGATTTGAACCTAGCACCTATCGCGTTAAGACAAATACATATCAGCTGTACCAATACATTTTAATAACTATTTATAATCCACCGAAATTCCGCGAAATCTATTAAGATTGAAGAATTTAAAAATGAAAAAACATATCCTGTTCTCTTTAAACGCCTAATTCATAGAAATTTATTAGTATTTCCCGTAAATCACAACCTGTCTCGCGTAACAGGGATGTGGTGGGCGGGGCGGATTGGCCGTGAATCATTATTAAACTGTTTTATTTAAGTCAATCAAACGCATCAATCATACTAAGTAAGTAAAAACAAAAAGTAAATGAGATTGCTCTCATAAATTTTGTCTAACGGTCATATGTCTAATGCTTACGATGCAAAAGAAGCATTTTTTTACTTCATGTTATAATTCTCATAGAGCAGGGTAAGTAAACGACGACTTAAAGACGTCCAACGCCGCGCCTTGTGTTGCCAGAAATGTTTTAAATTTGTAATTCATTACCATGAGTGAGTATCCACAATTATTGAGATTACAACCAAACGCCGCGATGACCTTACAATTTTACTTTTAATATAAAGGAATTAATAATAATATTTGATAACCCGTGCACTCCGTTTCACTCATCGCGAAACTCAACGCCGCGCCTTATCGTATGACTTGTCATACGAGTACATCATTAAATTAAATCGGCTTCACGTTGTCACCCGCACACAGCAGGGCAGGCAGAGGGAACCCAGCGTTAAGATGGTTCGTTACCGCTACCGAATTCTTGAGGCATTGCGAGTTGAATGGCGGAACTCAACGCCACGCTTAATCTCGACGCCAGCGCGACGAAATGAAAATAAAATTTAAATAAACATTTCATCTCCTCGAGTGAGATCGAACCCACAACCAGTCGTGGTTACAGACACACCTTGTGCCCCTCCTCCACGACTGGCCTCGTATACCAAAAATATATAAAAACAAATAGCTAAAGTAATAAGCTAACTTGGAGTCGTTCTAAGTAATAGTTGACGCAACTCTTGCGTTACTCAACCTGTTGTACTCGTGACTGGTTTTATAAAATAAGTTTTATTTCAAACTTCAACGCTTTACATGTACGAGTATATACTAATAATCTACCTATTTTTACCAAGAAAGTATTTTTGACTAAAACGATACCAAGTTGATATATTCCAATTTTTTTTTTCACCGGTTGGGGGTTTGATTTCCACGTGGGGAAATGATAATATTAAAATTATATCCCGCTCTGTCGGCGTTGAAGTCCATCAACCAACGCCGACGTGCAGTGTCGAATTCTGGCAGACAACGGAGAGCAACATTGTTCTATCGTCAAACATTTTGCCTCACCATACCATTTTAGTTACTCAACCGATGTACAAGTATATAACACTTGTAACCAGTTTTTATTAGTAATTTCTAGTCTCTACAAGTATACCTTTCTTTCTAAGAAACTAAGCTCACCAAAGTATTACGTTTCCATACATTAAGTATAAAATTACCTTCCGTAATAACAAAACATTGTACCGTTTTAAATAAATATTATAAGTTAATATAAATAAATATTATGAAACTCAATATGTAAATAATTATGATCGCTACGTTTTAAAAATAAAATTAAAAATATATATTCTTCGAGTAGAATTTGAACTCTGAACCCCACTAGAATCGCAAGTTTCAACCTGAAAATGTTTCATGCCTTACCCGCAGGCAAATAGCATTAAGTGTAAGGAATTAAGACACTTCTTTTTTAAGGAAAAGAACGAGAACGAGCGTTCTGGCCACCTGATAGTAAGTGATCACCACCGCCCACGATTTCGTGCAAGCCAGAGGACCTAAAGCGTGGCCGGCCGCCAAGGTAGACGCGCTTTCGTTCTCAACTTTCCGCCATTGTGTGTTAAGTTGCGGAACTCAACGACGCGCTTTACGTTGTAACCAGAGGAAACAGAAATTTAGTCCCCAAGTGGAAATCGAACCGATTGAAATATTGCCTACCCACATATTATCATAAATTATCAATTTACGGTAAATACGCATAGAGGGCATGTAAATCTCATTTTAATTATGAATATCATTTAATAACATTAGTATTTCTCGCCAAGTTTTTCGACCACACTCAGATATTTAAATTAGATTTTAATTGAAACAATTGAAACACACAATGCCTCAGAATTTGGCGGAAAATGGGGTATGGAAGTGTCATATTTGTAACTTACCCAGATATATGTAATTAAGAGGCTAAAAAATATCAATCAAGATTGAACCCACGACCACCGCGTGTACTGTGACTCACTTTTCAACTGCGTCACAAAGTTTAGAAGCTTTATATTCATTGGAAACTTCTAAAGTATTTCTTAGAGACTTGATTAGGTCAAACATATGGCCGTTCTATTGTACCTACGTATCGTATAAAGTACTCTACATTGATTTCAGAATAGAAACGTGACAGAGTTAGAAACGGGCTGCTTATATTGTAAGATTGTAAGCGATTCTACATTTTGTAGGATATTGAATAGATTTCTTTTATTGATTTTAATTCAATGTGTCATGGCTGTGGATGAGTTTAGTGAGGTAGTTTTAGATTAGGAGATTTTAAGCTTTTGCTGTGTATTTTTTCTCTCTAGTAACAAGACGTGTTGACTGTAACCACTCATATCGTGGAAGAAGAATATTTATGCAATTGTATAATCTTTTAAAAATTAGTAACAGTATCAAAGTATTTAAGATAAGAGACTACTGGTACAGTACGTAGTAATAGCCAATCGTCTATAAAAATCTAACTTAATTTAGTAAAATTACATGTTAGGCAGAGGGACCCTAGGAATCTAGCGTTAAGACAATTTGTTACCATTATTAAACTTCCATTTCCCACTTTTCGCCGAATTCTGAAGACATTGCGTGTGAAGTGGTGGAACTCAAAACGGCGCGTTGCCTCATTACCAGAACGAGGAAAAAAAAATTATTTAATTTCCTCTAGTGCGAATCGAACTCACAACCCGTCGCATTTACAGTTGCACGCTTGTGAATGCGCTACGTCTGACTGAACTTAGAATTTATGACTTTCCCAAATTACCTATACTAATAGAATCACGATATAAAACAATCAATAGTCATTATCATTTTACACATACAGAGGCCACGATATGTAAATATACCAGCGGAGTTCAATGGTAGTTGTATGACCTGTGGTACAATGACTTTACGCCTACATCCTTCAAAATAAAATTGTGTCTATCTTTACCTATAATTAATGATAAGGTCATCGTAGTACAGCTAGCTAAATGATCAGTAGCAAGTTCAAAATTAACTCGAGGGATTATTCTTCTTGACTTTTTTTAAGGCGCTAATCACACATTAACGACAAAAGAAACATTTAGAAAGAAATACATATAAACAATGAAATAAAAACCAGCAAGTGCGAGTCGGAGTCGCGCACGAATAATTTCGAATAAAAATGGCCAAAAAACCATGTCTCTTATATGGGAACCAACCCCCTTAAATATTTATTTTATTCTGTTTTTTAATAATTGTTTTAGAAGCAACAGAAATATATCATCTGTGAAAATGTTATCTGTCCAACTCTCGCGGTTTATGAGATACAGCCTGATGATAAACGGACAGACAGATGGACGGACGTACAGCGAAGTGATTGGGTCCCGTTTACACTTTGGGTATCGAAACTTTATAATGCTCTCGCCCTTAGAAGCCAGATCAGCGCGGGTTTAGATCCCACTTCGTAATTTTTTTATATTTCAATTATTATATATAAATATTTTGTCCGTCTGATCAGATATAAAGTGGTGTACCGTCAAAAGTAGTTTAGATTTTGTTTTTACTAGTCACATTGTTTGTCAAGATTTCAATCTATACATGAAAGATATATTAGAAAAACGATTATTTGGGCATTTATTTAATAGAAAAATACTTATTTTATAAAATTGTTACAACAACTGTGCTGATGTTGCGCTAATTGCTGCAGGTACTAATTGTTGTAACAATAATTTGCAACAGGTATATAAAAAGTTCAACGCAGCTTGATGAGGACGTATGGCTTAGTGGTCAGAACGCTTGGATGGTTTCCAAGAGACGCGGGTCTTACTCTAGTACAGCCTAAAGACCAGATGAAACATGTACGTGATAATAATAAATTGATACAAACATACATAGCTTCAAGCTTTATCCCTAGCGGGGTAGTGAGAGAACGGAGCGCCAAACAACGGTGCCTCTAGATACCTCTTTCACCTCATCTACGGTCATCATTTTTTTCATGTAAGCCCTCCGGGGGTCCTCATACTTTTCACGTGACCTTCGTCTAGTATCTTTGATACTGCATTTGCGAAGGCCAACCTCCCCCTATCTCACCACTCACTTTTCCGTCATAAATATTTTTTGCCATTCTTTCATCACTCATTCGTTCGACATGCCCAAACCAGCTGAGCACGCTTTCTTCATTCTCAACGTGACATCCTCGCTCGTAGTAGATATCTCTTCATTGCCGATTCGATATGCTAAGCTGACTCTGCGTATCCTACAAAGAGATCGCAGATACATAATATTGTTAGCATCATCAATAAACCTTGCTGGTGCTAATAATATTGCAATATTTCATCCTTATTGCACTTATCACTATATTATTTATAGCTGTATAGTTCACTTTTGTTATTTTAATTATAATCGCGTTTTAATAAATAGTATTTATTAGTAGATAAGGAATTATTGATATATTTATATAGTTCAGTTCGAAACTAAAGTCAAATAACCTCCCCCCCCCACTCCCCATCCCCACAAAATATCTCTAGATATGAATGTCCTAGGTCACATTTATGTTCTTTTTATAATTTAAGATTAGTTCATTCGTATTCCACATAGTATATTTACATCTATTTATTTTATGATTTATATATTAAAGAATAAGAAAAAAATTAAAATATATTAAGACGAAATATAATAAACAGGTTTAATTCAACGGTGATTTCTCTTTGCATAAAATATGAAAAAGAAAGCGTAAATATTATGTTTTAGTTTTAAAAAATCAATTTTTAGCTAAAGATTAAATAAAATGATAAAATGTACGTCTCGACAACGATTGGCAACATGCTTTGGATTTTTCCTCGTTTACAAATAATTTTCATTCAATTAAGAATGTTAGGAAAAACAAATTTTAATGTGCAAATAGTGTAAAAATTACGATTAATTTGGTAAAAATAAATATACATTCACAATTTTTTATATATAAAAATAACAAACTGTTACAAAAACAATAATATAATATTTTTTTGCTACAAATAATAATAATACAAATATTTTTCTTTATAATAAACTAACAATTAATACATAAAATAAGATAATTAAATACCATTTCTTTCACATCCAGATGACACTCCAAACAATAAGAGATTCAATACATTGTTTCCACTAAGCTTTTCCAATACATACGAAAAAAGTTTCGATTTAAAAAGGAGAGCAACGTAGCGTCTCTACCGTACTGGTCCCGCGCGGGAAACTGAGGGTACAAGTAACCTGCCACTGTATATAAACATGGGGACCATAGATTATAAGTCGCTAGAGATTAAATATTTTCAGTAAATTGTAATTAAAATTAATTGTTATTTTGTTATTATGATTTGTTTAAGTATTTGAATTTGGTTATTTAACCAAATTAATATTTTTATTGTGTTTTATTTTTGTTTTTCTTTTGACAAATGATCATTCTTTATAATTTAATATTTGGATATTCAAAGTTTAAAATTGTCATATAGTGATGATATTAATAATATTTCTAATAACTGTATAAGAATTAACTGTATAATGTGATAAAAATTTGAGGCCGTCGTGAATTCGAGTCCCATCCGCTCTCTGGTAATCTTAAAAATACGCAATATCTCAAAAATAAAATGAAAAGTAAGGAACGCTGTGTCTTGTTACAAGCGGAATGCAGCATGATCCTATATTTTAAATTTATTTATTACTATAATAAAATGCTTAAAAAAATCAATGTTACAGTAGAATATTCTTAAATAGTCATTTGAGAAATATTACAATAATATATATGTGTCAAAAGTGAAATGAGTTGTCTGTTCATTTGTATTCTGTGCACGAGCACTGCGCACGTGCGAACTTGGCGTGAGTTTAATATATTCAAAAGAAATTTATAACACGCATATTATTTATATAATATTTTTAGTTTAGAGAAATAATTGTACAAAATATAAGAAATTATCTAATTACTTAATTAATTTTCGTTATAATTATAAATTGGGTTAATTAGTGGCAGAACTTAAGCGGTTGATTAAAAATTTATTCAATCTATGGACTCAAATATACTATATGTCAATTTACACAACTCTATATAGATTGTGACGTTTCCCTTAAAGATGAATATTAATATTTTTATTTAACGGGATCTTAGCCCGCGCCTTTCGGGAGCAATCAAGCTAATAATAACGTGTGTGACTGTAAAAGCGACAACTCCGATTCACACTCGAGATAATGAAATATTTAATAATTTGTTGTGCGGTGAGGCAAAACTCGAAATTGAGTTCCGCCAATTAACACTACTGATACTGAATGGAAAATGATACTGACACAGAGTGTCTTAACATTAACTTTCCTTCTGCGTGCTTGTACAGCGTGACGATAAAAAAATATACTGCCGACAACTTATTGAAAGGAAATCAAAAATATATATATATAAACTCACTCTGTCCCCATCATCTCTTCTATTACGAAGATCGATAGTATGGAAGCCGTCGTCGATCCCTTCGAAGGCCTTATTGACACAGCCTCCCACATCCGGTGACATTTTAATCTGTAATTTAGAGAATTTGATTATTTTTTATATCTCGTGCATTATCCGAATGAAGTAGAGAACATCTCATTATAAACCATTCCGTATTAAAGTAGCACAGTCGATTTGTAATCGATGATTGTATGTTCGATTCTCACTCGAGGGAGTGAATAATTTCTTCGTATTGGTAACAAAAGTTGACTTCCGCGAGACTTCCTGAAGAAGAGCATAAAATAACACTATACTCGAAAGAAGAAGCTATAAAAAAGTTGGTCACGTCTGACATAAAAAATACGGCGTTGAGATCCGATAATTGAGTCTCGGACTCAGATCCTTCTTCTTCACTTATTAAAAAAGTAACCCTACTCTACGTATACTGTACATACGACGTATTGTTCCATATCCACAATTTAAAAAATATAATAAATAATTTATCTTATTCAAAGTCATCAATTAAAGTTTATGAGCTGCTATTAACCCAGTTTCATATTATATGTTTATTTTTACAGATTTAATGTTAATTAATCGCTAATCAACGTTTGTGTGCCCTAACATTCTTTTACCGCTGTATTGTTGCTAAATTATAGAAAAGAGACGGCATCATAGATACTTTATAAGACATGAAACTGGCTTTATGACTGGTTTAGTATTTAAAAGTAAGTTTTTTTGCATTTCTATAGGATAAGGAAAAGCAGGGAAAGCATGGGGAGCTGATTGCTAGCTCACTCCGTTTCCCACGTATCGTCCAGTTTTGTCTTTCGAAACGGGGAATCGGAAATAATTTAAACATAACCATTCTTCCGAGTTTGGAATTCTGAATTACAGCCATTGTTTACAAATCTATATCGCCACGGTAGCCTTAAAATCTACAAAATTGAAAATTTTAAATTATTCGCCACAAACTAATTTCAAGCGCTTTAAGGAAGTCATTTTTTTTAATGAACATCGATTACAACACCAACGAATATGAGTAAATATTCCTTAAATAAATATTCCTCCATGTGGGATATGAACCCACCCACCGTCACATTCAATGACTAACAACATTTTTATTTTATTTTAAGCTTTCACTATATCTTGCACAGAAGAATACAATCCAAGTGTATAGACAGTACCACTTGTCATCCGAATTATAATTGCGTTATAACAAACGGTGAAACATAACGCCGTTAAGTTTTATTAGAACGGGGAAATGGTGACATATTCCCCCATGTGGGAACCGAACCCACAATATTCATATTAGCCATCAGACATATTTCCACTACGCCACGATAGCCCTAAGCCTTAACAAGTTAAAAAGGCTTTAAGCTTTTGATGAATGAAAGTGGCTTATATGACACAGGTAAATTGCTCTACATCTCGTTATAACCATGAATAAATGCATGTCATTCGTTTTACGCATATATTACACTTTAATTAGTTTATTTTTCATGTTTACGTAAAATAAAATAAAAAGTTAATATTATTTTCGCTTATTACGTATACATGATGCCGTCGTGGCGCAGCGGTGCGACTGTGTGCGATACAATGGTTGTGGGTACGATCCCCACTCGAGGAAGTGAAATATTTATAAAAAAAATATGGTGGCGAGGTAAAGCGGGGCGTTGAGTTCTGCCACTCAACACGCAATGCCTTCAAAATTCAGCAGAAAGTGGGGAACGGAGTGTCATAACACTAGGTTCCCTGTGCCTCCCCTGCTGTGTGCGGGATACAGCGTGATCCTGATTTATTTATTTTATTTATATTTTACATTTATCTGTAAAAATAAATGTACAATAAATATTATATTAAATATCATCTTGAACCACAATCTATTACTGAAAACCATATTAAAATCCGTTACCTAATTTAAGATTTAAGTGCACAACACTGCCTCAAAAGTAATATATACGAGTATATTACGATAAACCTTCATCCATACATGTTAAGCTGATAATCTCATTTTTTTAATTCTATTCAAAAGTACAATAATAAATAATACAGGCCGTAGTGGCGCAGCCTCTGATTGTTAATGCGTAGGTTCTGGGTTCTATTCTCACTCGGGAAAATAAAATATCTCAATTGCTTTAAATTACTTCAATCTATCCGGAATGTCTTAAAACTTTGGATAAAAAACGGGAAACGGAATCCATATATACTACCTATATTACACAGTATATATAATACAAGTTATCTCTATCTCTATACAGTTTGTTCAATGACGCGTCGTATGCCTGCACGGTGCACGGTGGCCAATTAAATGGAAAGGCGTGGATGTGCCAGTTCCCATGACTATTGTCGTATGGAGCTTTGTGAGAAAACTCAGTCGGTTTTTTTAGTTTTGGATGATAGATTTCAGTCGATTCGTGTATTGTGATCGATTTGGTTACTATACTAGCTTTTATCTCCGGCTTCGAACGTGTGGTCAAATGAAAATAATGAAGATTTGTATATGATATATTCTAGTTCTAGTGCCCAAAATAATTTTAGCCGAAGATACAGATATAATAATCTATAGCTATTCTCCATAAATGGTCTATTCAACAGGAAAAATTGTAGTTCCTGGAATAAGTGCGTTCTAAGAAGCAAATTTTTCGGTTTTATAATATTTTAGGTTATATAGGTGATCCTGCAGATAAGTTTGTTGAAGTATCTCTACATTGTAGATGAAATAGTAATTAGACAAATAATAGGGTGCGTCAATGAAAAACTGTTTTTTTCAGCTTTTAACTTTATGTCATATGTGTGTGGCAGGACAGATATTAAAAAATACAATCGAATTGATAACATCTTCCTTTTGCAGAAGTCAGTTAAAAATGTGGAACTCACCGCTGCACATTGTCTTGCTAGAGCGGGAAAATGTTAAGTAAGATAATTACCATTACGTTGAAGGAGGGTCGTTCCTACCTACAGATAACGTTTTCAGTACTGGCTGTCCCAATATAATGATCTCGATGAAATAGGGATCTTGTATTTTAACAGAAAATCGTAATTTAATAAATCACATGTCTAAATTAAATGTATGTAGATAATTGTACATTGTAAGCGAATATTTAACATTAATATTTAGAGTTTCATCAATTATGGAGTGATTGCGTGTTGTTATGGCGAAGCTAGGCCGCTCCTTTTCTTGTTATCAGAGCGAAAAAATGAAAATATTTCACTCTTCCGCATATTAATCGAACCCATAACCGTCGCGTAGACAGACGCTGTATCGCTACACGACGACAGCCATAAAAATATTTTATGTTATTGTTTTTCATAAAAACTTAACAAGAATTACTTATACCTAACACTACAATCATAAAATACTTAGTAGTTAAAAGGTAAGATTGCTAAGGCAGACTGTCACCTCTTAGGTATATATTTGCAACACTACTGGGTGAGGCAAGTACTGGTAGTAGCGCAGTCGAATAGCATTTGACTTTATACGTATTTGATTTTATTTAGATTATTTGTCACTTTCCAGCTCTGGTTATATGAAGCGCGGCGTTCAGTTTCATCATTTAACACGTAATTACTCGGAAAATGGGGAGCGGAGTGTCTTAATATATTTTTTCTTTGCCTACTCTATAATAAATAGTACAGATGCCGTGTGTTCCCGGCTTAGAATAGGATCACCCTGGTACTGGTGGTGTCGTAGGAGGCGACTAAAGTACGAGTGGGAGAGTCACGCTGCCAGCAATGGTGACACGCATGGGCAGACTCGACCGGA